>JAODUP010001256.1:10000-102500 GCA_025642065.1 Paralvinella palmiformis
ATATATATATATATATATACATCATCAAACAAATAAGTAAAGTGCACAAATAACTCTATGCCGTAACAGTTTAGCTAATATATATATATTTTCATATGATTTGAATGCTGCTCCATGCTTCGTTGAATATACATTACTAAGCAAAATATTAATGACATATCAATATCATTCAGAAGAAGACATACAATTTGATATATTTCCTGACTTTGAATTGTTACATATGGAGCTCAGGTTTAATGATGAAAACTGCACCAATTACTGTCTTTGCCATGTTCTGTCCGAAATTCTCACATTGTACAATGGATATTATAACTAGTATTTCTACTGATGCCACCCGATGGTCACATAATTACATTTTGGAATGATGTACACCTACGTAATATAATTCAGGAAACTAGAATATTAGATTGAATTATAAAATAGATGCTGGTTACATTCTGTCAGGTGGGTCAAAGTTGACAATATAACCAACACCGTTTTATACGGATAAACAAAGGACCTTGGCGTGGACGCAGGGTCTGATTATTTCATATTTAATACCACAATGAAAAGACAGAAAAGTGCCGAATTTAGGAATACGCAAGATGAGGTACATCGCAGGAGTTTACAATATTCACTGTTCTCACAAAACCTCAGAATTGTTTTGGCTTTTAGGGAAATCAGTTTTTAAATGACTTGTCTAGCACATTTGGATTTAAAAATGGTACATAGTGTGTAAGTTTTAATTATTTTTTGGGGGAAGCTGAAGTCCGGTTTTAATGTGCACTTTTGTGGAACACTCTGTCTGATTTTAATACTAAGAGGAACGATTTTTCAGAATTCTTTATTAACTCAGAAACTACAAGACAATGAGGTATCGAAGTAAATTACTACCATTGCTTTTAATGAAAATTCGTAGATGGAATTTACGTTATTTTTGTATCAAATATATAATATAAAAATTGTCCATGACTTAAAGGTTTCCTGCTTACATGTATACTGTCTTATTTCAGTCACTTAAGCGTTTTTGTTTTATATTTCCCAAAGCAACTGAGCATTTATACACTACCATCATATGTTCTCTTATAAAATATTAATAAATGCCTTAGAAGCTGTATATAAATCTAGCATAGTGTGTGCTAAGACTTAGATAAAGGTTAACGTTATTAAGCGGCATCAGAAGCCTTCTATATAAGGCAAATGTTTTAGTGGATTTTACCCATGTAACCAATGAGATATGCTACAATCATGCCAACGATAAACATATCATCAACCACAGAATACTTAAAACGAATTATGACAATGTCCGTGTTGCTGTCTCAACTAGAATTGATGTGATGATCGGTCGTAATGGCGTTATCCCTACAGTTAGGGTTCCTTTACTAGCCTTAACAGCATGGCTTGTAATTCCAATAAATACACGGACTAATTTTGCTACCGCCGTCATAAGTACGGTGAACATTTAGGAAACTCATCATAACTAGCCAAAAAGAAGGCTAATACACTACTATTCATAATTTAGATAATACCACACATACACACACAAACCGTACATTTAAAAAGTAAGGACTATAGATAGCATTCTACGAAAACAACAAAATGGTCTTACACTGCCATGTGCTACTGAAGTAATTACTAAACAAATAGTACATATATTAACCTTATGTATATGGATATAAAATTCATTAAAGTATTTATCATGTTTACAACTAAACATAATCTTTACACACGTTCAAAATAAAATAAAATAAGTAATATATATATATATATATATATATATATATATATATATATATATATATATATATATATATATATATATATATATATATATCATAGTATCAAACAAAGGAAAGACACAAAACAGAAAACAAAATTACAAGAAAAATGAATAAGACATAATTTTATGCTAGCCTAGGAACAGCCAATTAATGAAACAAAGTATATCATCATTATCAAGATCGATATCAATATTTAATATTCCATCTCTAGCTAGACATAGTTCTTTAAATGCAGATCCATCTGTTTTACATTTATCATTACAATCATATAGTTCAATTAATTTCTATTTGCTATATTCTCCACTCAATATTTAATTTTGCACCTAACTGCCATCTGTGTCATTGCGACAGGTGTCATTGACGTCTTACATTAAATCGACCACAGACGAGTACACTGGGTTTTACTATTACAAATAGATTGATAAAATGATGTAAATATTCCTAACAATTCGTATTCTATGCCAAAACATCCATATCAGTGTTCCAGCAGACGACAATGGGTTGTAGGGGGCACACGCCAAATGTTTCGAAAACAATTCATCCATGTTGCGTTAAACCTATTTACTGCTGGCGAATTTCATCGCCAAACGGGAAGCCATAAAAACTGGTAGAGTATGTGCGAAACTTGAATGATTATATATCTGAATTGCGGAAACCACATTTTCTCAGTAGATAATTTGTTTTCCAAATAATATCTCTAGTGGCTTCACAAACAGCAATGTTATTGATATTATTAGTACACATGTTGTGGCCCAAATTCGTAGCTAGTGCTTGCACCTTTAACCAGTCCTCATTCAAACTAAGTGTTGACATCTCTTCGTACCAACTGCTAGTCCCGAATTGTACAAAATGACTCTTCTATGAATTAAATAGCTAGGAAAAGCTGAAACAAATTAATTAGTTATTATCTTCCGTTTGAAGGTATCAAGGGTCTTGCACTTTCAGATGGTTACTGGAAGATTATTCCATAAGGTTGCAGCAGCCTTTCTGAAACATCTATTACCGTATACCACTCTACGTGTTGTTGGTACGGCTAAGAATGCTCCAGACTCAGACAGTATAAACCTTGTCGGCTAATACTGAACGACAAGTTCCTCTAAGTACTGAGGGGCAGTCCCTTGGAGTGCCTTAAAGTGTACACTAAAATCTTGTACTGCGACCTATATATAACCGGAAGCCAATGCAGGGAGTTCAAGACTGGTGTTATATGTTCTCTTTTATGAGTGTGAGTGACTAATCTGGCAAAATAATTCTGCACTTTCTGTAGCCGTTTCATCAGTGTGCTTGGAATACCATACAAGAGAGCGTTGCCGTAATCTATCCGAGATGTAATCAGAGTGTGTGCCAGTGTTTTGCAAGCATCCAATGTGATGTACCGCTTGATATGACCAAAGTGTTACGAATTTGGTAATAACAGGCTTTGGATATTGCATTTACGTACCTCTCCATCGTCAGGGATGTATCAAAATATACTCCTAAGTTATTCACTGACGATGCTACAGAAACGGTGTTGTTACCTACCTGAAGCCGTAATTCCTAATTGATCCTGATGTTTCGGGTTAAATATAATGAACCCTGTCTTTTCTTCATTTAACTTAAGCATGTTTGCACTCATCCAAGTACTGATATCAGCCAAACAAGCTTCCAATTTCTTTGCAACGTCAAACCAGTTGTTTTTGGCATGATCGCATATAAACCTGGGTATCATCTGCATAACAGTGGTATAGCAAATTATGTCGGCTACATATCGCACCAATTGGTTTTGAATACAAACAGTACTTAGGTGGTCCATGTACCGATCGTTGTGGCACCCCACAATTCAGGCACTTACCTTCTGATGTCGTCATTCCTATGGCAACACAGTGATATCTGTCACTCAGATAAAATTTGATCCAGGAGAGGGCACTTCCGGCTACTCCAAACGAATGCTCAAGGCGCGTTTGAAGGATCTTGTGATCTATTATATCGAAAGCAGCAGATAAGTCAAGCAGAACTAATGCCGCCATACACTTCCTATCTAAAGCTTCAGCAATGTCACGATGGACCTTCAGGAGTGCGGTCTCTGTAGAGTGACCGGTAAGGTAAGCTGACTGAAGATTATCGTGCAGTCTGTGACTACCAAATGGGTCTCCAACCGCTTAGCAACCAGCTTCACCAGGATCTTCGACAAGAAAGGCAGATTAGACACTGGGCGGTAATATTTCAATTCCTCTTTATCCAGATTTGGCTTCCTCAACGGTGGTCTAATATTGCCCTTGTCATCTACAGCGCCACTTGTACATAATAAGGTGGCAGATGATTTAATATATTCGATGAAAACTGGCACAGAAACAGCACAATTGCTGCCGAAAGTGATATCTTTGTTTACTACGTTGTGGCTTTGCACTATCCAGTGTAACCTGAATGTCTTTACCTCTACAATCATACAGACATGGGTCGACAATAGACGGACTTCCCTTGATGATGGAGCTGCTTTCTCTTGTAATGATCACATCTAGCGTCTGGCCACGGATATGAGTCGCTGCAGTAACAAGTTGTACAAGACCATAAGCACCAAGTTGCCCCGTGAATCGACGAACATTGATGTCTGTAGGATCATCAAAATGGAAATTTAGTCAGTGGGAAATGAGGAACTGTGGTCTTCTGTGATGACATTTGTCACCATCAGCCTTTTGTTGTTGTACTTTCTTCTCATAATACATGGTATTGCCCTAATTATCCTTCTCCCAGCTTTGGCTCCTCTTCTGGTGCGGAACACAGGTCGACACGGCTCACTGATCTCTGTTTGCCCTATAGTGCCAGAAGTATAGCTCTGCTCTAGGTTAATATCATGCTTCAGTGCAGATATCTAACCTATTCAACGAGATTATCTGAATAATCTCACCAAAAGCATTCTAGATAACTTAATACCCAGCAATACCCACGCAAATATCAAAATGTGTTGCAGTTATAGTAATACACAAGTGTAATAACTTTCAATTTCCAGAAGTAAACAATATAGGCGCTGGATAAATGTTATTCAAGTCAATTTGCACTTATCTGGCGGCATCAATGTTTTATAATGAGAATGCCATTAACACATGATATAACAGCGCTATAACTAACAGTTAAAACACATATCACGGTTTGTCTAATGATAAATAGGTCTACTTCACATATCCATTGATTTATTGTTACGTCTATCAATTTCTGGAAACAGATTAAACTTCATATCTAGTATCATTCACAGACACAAACCAATTCGATTATAACTGGACTGAGCGTTGTTGTTGTTACCATTGAACCGTCAGAACAAAGAATTAGAATAACGGAATTCTTCATTCAATTATTTATTCAATAGAAAGGTCAATCAGAAAATATGTCTGTATCAAAGGCAGACATCGCACAGATATCGAAAGTTAATCCGAATCGGGAACATTGTTTGGCATTGAATGGTGCTCTCAGAATTCCGAATGGGAAATAAAAAGTCACAAAACAGGGCATCTCTCTGATACTTTTCTCTTGGGACATAGTTTTCGGGATCTACGCCGGACTTAATCACATGTTCCACGAGAGCCGATTCACCATGCCACTTTGACACGTGATGGATAAAGTTCCATGATTCACATTCCGTTGTCGACATTTACACGCTATATCTAAGGAAACAGACTGTATGTTATATAAGTCAAGGAATAAATGAATTACGCCGGAGTTTGGTACATACGATAGAAGAAGCATCGGTGGTCTTGAGGAATCCAGATGGTTGTTGTTTGTTGTAATGCTGTGTCATCTTAAATACAATACGTCACTAGACCAGTCTAGTCATAAATATTGGCTTTGGCCTGAATGTTTAGCACTTGATATAGAAGGAAGCATTACAAAAAGGATAGATAATAATAATACTAATAATACTAATAATAATAATAATAATAATAATAATAATGAAATCGTCCGAGTAGTAGTCTCTAGTGTGTCAAGTTACATCGCAGAAATGGATAACTAAGATACTAAGACCGACAACTCGAAACGTTGTTCCATACCCTACTACACTCGGTCAACGAAGAATTCTTTCTTTCAGATATTTACTAGTGATAGGCTTGCTCTTTTCTTATCACAACACAATAATATTATATTCAATATCACTTGTACCTTGTACAGTTTGTATATGTGTAAGTATGTGTGCATGTATGTAATTATGTATTGGCTATCGTTTGTTATTGTATTTGAAAAAAGGGTTAGGGGTTTTACTGGAAAAAAGGCTGGGGCAAAACCAGATGGTTGTTGTTTGTTGTAATGCTATGTCATCTTATATACAATACGTCACTAGACCAGTCTAGTCATAAATATTGGCTTTGGCCAGAATGTTTAGCGCTTGATATAGAAGGAAGCATTACAAAAAGTATATATAATAATAATAATAATAATAATAATAATAATAATAATGAAATCGTCGGAGTGATCGCCGAAATGGATAACTGAGATACTAAGACCGACAACTCGAAACGTTGTTCCATACCCTACTACACTTGAAAATGTCAATTAAAGGTGATACAGAGGTAACAGCTTATTGGCTTGCCATAAAGTCATTGAAATATACTTAATTCCACCTAAAGGTCTTTTCTAAAATAATTTAAAATTGAAATTATAAAATGTAATGTGTGTTTTCTTTCAAAAAACGCAATGAAGTTTAAATGCCAAACATAATTGGACAACATTTCAGAATTGGATCAATGTTAACAACAACAACAAGTACCACGACGACAATGTTTTGTTGTTGGGCAATGAGTAATTGTCACCACATTTCTCCAAGGAGCACCTCTAAAGGTCTTACGTCGAGTTTTCCATGGAATCGCAGTGAAGCGGTGTCAACATTTATAGATTTTAATTTCCATCGCCTAAGTGGCAAACTGTAACAATATGATTGATATGTATGTGACCTCGCCATATGTATGCATCCGTAAAGTTCAAGGGAATATTCATTTGCTGTGAGAACAGGTCGGGGTTCGACAAGGTCTTGTTGTCGAACCAAACATAAGACGAGTACCGAATGATTCTCTTTCATTGTAATGAGTCACCTTACTGATTTGATATCGAAAAAATAGAAACTACTTCCTGATATTTGTTTTCTATTGTGTTTCGTAAGCTATCAATGAAATTATGTTATGGGATGTTATGCTACAGAGTGGAACGTGGCATTCATATCAGATGACACTGTATATAGGTGACAAAGATACAATCTTTATAGCTGCACATCTCTGTTATCTCAGGTGTCGTAAATCGACAAGATTTTGGTGATGATGTGTAAGTCTGAATTTGGCCAATAGTGACATTCTGTAACAGTGTATGGGACAGCATCAGATTTGTAGAATATCATCGTACTAGCAATGAAATATGGTCATGTTATTCAACAATATAATAGTCCAATTTGGCTCATCTGACAGAGTACATACAGTTTCTGTTCTAGAATTAAATTTAAATTGAGATTGAGAAATGTTACTAACCGCTGTTATATTTAGACCATGGAGGGGTCCATGTCATGTATTGAGGAAGTGTATATCTAAATTGCTTAAAGGAATAGTTTACCTTTATTTCGGTTTTCAGGACTAATACCAATATAGCAGCACAAGTTATAAATGATGCTAAAATAAGAGTACGATCAACCAGACCGTTCGTATGAGCCAGTTATAACAATGTTCACAGTGGTCAACCAAACAAGTAACTTGGGGAGAAACGCATTTACAAGTATTACACCATAGTTGGCTAAACAAAACAATATAGTGAAATTATCTATGAAGTTTACTTCTTACACTCGTAACAAGAGCATCATCTGAGCTGTCAAGTTTAGATAAATGAACCGACGATAGTAGTCATTAGGTTGAGCAGGGTAACAGTTTGAGTAACAAGTCTAGCATTATCAGAGTATATGTGACATGACTTGATATGGATCCAGATGGCTACGTGATTCTTTTACTACCTAACGTCAGAACACAAGGCACTTTTTCAATGCCATCATATACTCTGTGTTTTTCTCTCCCTGTATCTAGTATATCAGCTAGACCTGGTGACTACTATTGGGGTATTGGGGTTTAAGTCATATTATCTGATGGTGAACGCACTATTAATCTGATGTGGCTATTTCCTTTGTTTGAACACACATGCCAAGAAAGCAATCAAGACATAATTAAATATCAGGATATATTGTAGAAATTTCGTTTTCTTTACGACAAACATTATAAAACATTACTTATCCCTAAGATTCAGGTCATTTTCTCACTTCCATGCGTATTTATGCTACCAAAATAAGACACATTACTAAAATCATGTGCACTATCGTGAATAACGCGCATCAACCGAAATGCTTATTATTATAACCGTAATGCAACCTGAGACCACGGGAATAAGCCTTATCGTGGGTACAACAGACCGAGACAGATGAACACAAGTATCTTCTCAGATCAAGAGTGACCTATCTTATTCCTAGAGACAGGTAATCACTCTATGAAATCAGCCAGTCAGTGATTTTATCCACGATTTCTAAGCGTCTCGTTAGTTTACTTCACAGAACAAGTGATTCGTGGACAACATTAACTGGTGGAAGTCAGGAGGTATGTTAAGTTAAATGTCTGCTTGTTAGCGATAGGAATATAGCCTGAGAATATGTCCGTCGTTATTCTGGTAGTGAGCATTATTCACCAATGCAATGGACTTTCCTTAATTACATAACAAAACATTGAAATTTGAATGCAAATTCTTCTAGTTGTCAGGGCCCTTGACTCCGTCTTTTTCAATGACCTTTGACTTCAGATAAATGTTTCAGCACGATTGATTGAAAGCCCACTCCAATATCCCGTTTCATGTTTATCGGATGGCGCCAGACGTCGCTAGAGCGGATTATCTAAGCGAGCCCAATCTCAACTCCGAAGACTAATGTGCGGTGGATGGTTCATTGCCTGCCACAAGTCAGGTAGTTTCGGGTTGAAGAGTCTTAACACGATGATTGATATGTTACAGCCACTTGTGTGCACATGGTAGGCTAAATGGGCCGAGCGACTTCCAAATGTAATGAAGCGAAGTCAAAGATGAAACACCCCTCAGATATGCTCACGTCGAGATTCGAACACGGGTGGTAGTGATCTGTGATCCCACCCACCACCGGTAGACGGGGGCGTCTCTTGAAGATACGTAGCATCAATTAACTTAGTTTGCAGGTTTTCTTAAAGATAGCTATGCATCATGATATCACGATTTATAAACTAGCAATAAAGGGAGTAACGAAGCTCTTGAAAGATTGGTTCACAATAATCCAATAGTCGTATCAGTCATCGTAAAAACTAAAATTGTCAAGAGGATCCACCCCTCCACATATTCGCGCATGCTACATCCAAGCAGAACATTAAGTGTATTAAATAGTCATTTCCCTGAATTCATGACGGTACATTGGGTATCTAATTAATAGCAGGTGTCACCCAGAAGCATTGTACAGTGATACCCCAAATAATACGTTTGTTAGAATCCGATATGAGATTTGAACGATAGTAATTATTTATCATTTAAAGCAAACTTTATAATATCCATCGGCCACCTGTTCCACAACGTTGGAGCTGTAAATGAAAGCACACAATTACCGTATGACATGAGCGATGGAACAACTACCTCCGATAGTATGTGACTAGATGGGCTCTGCGTTCGAATATTGTTAATGGACATCGATTCATGCAGGTATTCATCTGCCATGTCAATAAGAGATTCACAAGGTTATTAGTAAAACCTTGAAATTAGTATGTTGTATGAAATGTATGCTAAAAGTAGACTAAACGCATTAAAAGAGTAAGTAATGTGTCGTTTTAGATCGATAAAAATATTATATTTATAAAGGTTATTGGATAAACCGATTTGCTAGTAACAAAACCCCCGGATAGTAATTACTTTCTTGCTCCAAGGAACAGTAGATTAACTCAATATGCGATCCCGACAATCGCTGATGTAAATCGTAGAAGTAAGTGTGCGAGAAATCAGAGCATCTGCTTTAAAGGATATGAATAGTTTATAAGCCTAAGATTCCGGTTTAAGTTAAACTGAACGGATTAAATGCGTACGATTTATGTTGGGATCGAGGGCATCTCTGACATCTAGTAGTCAGATACAATATTTCGTAACCCGTATTCACAGACAATACTGTTCTCTGGAAATTAACTTTAAGATACACCAATTGTGTCTCTACCTTTCGGTGAGAGACTTCTTAATGTCTCGTATCCTCTTGGTTGATTATATTTTAAGCTTGATCCTCCTATTAAGTGTTAGGTAAATAATTTTGTTGTAGTAGTAGTAGTAGTAGTAGTAATAGTATTAGTAATAGTAGTAGTAGCTGAAGTACTAGTATTAGGTTGGATAAGCAGTAGTAATACGTATAGGAGTATGTGTAGTCATAGTAGTAGTAGTAATGATAGTGCAATCAGTATGCTTCGTTTATATGTACAGATGTGTATGCACTCCAGGTAATTGTAATGACTAGATTCAGCACTTAGTAAATTATATGAAATACGGTAGGAAAATAGAGAAGGATTATAATACGTGTTAGGAAACAATACCCAACGTGCTATTCGTCCTTCGATACGTAAATAAACATGAACAATGTTTATATTTCCCATATATGATTCGGCATATAATTAATAAGTAGCAGAAAAGTGAAATTAACAGTTTTCTCTCTACCTCACTAAATGATAAAGTAATTCTTGGATGAAATGATCGTTTCCATCTAAGTTGCAAATTCAAATTTGAAATACATTCCGAATGCTCAGCCTCGTATATTATTTGAGAGGATATTAGCAAAGATCTGACATTGAAATGCAATTGAAAACATTCCAATCAGCATACATAATATTTGTTACAATGTCGATGTTGATTCTATCTAACAGTAAACATTGTTTTGAATTAATGTATTCTAAACCTTTAGGACATAATTGGCTTATTAAGAAAGAAAACAAAACGATTACTTTTTGGAACCGATGGGCGGTAATAGACAAAATATCCTTAAACAGTCAATCAATCTTTGGGTAGTTGGTTTAATGTAGCAAGTATATATTCCAAAATGCAGCTTCTCTCTGGATAATTAATCGCTGCTGTCCTTAATATATCTGAAGAGTTGCACTCCTTAAATTTGATTCTAACCTAATCTACACTTAATCTATGTTTAACTTACTAATACAGACTATTTCTGCGAATACATACATCCATTCAATATAGGTTTTACATCTATATTTCCAGAGGACAATAAATTGATGTTATTATCAGGTTGGATTGAATTGGTCTATTAACCAAGTCCTTTTATAGATAATATGCCTTATCTATCATTCCAGTGAGTGGTGGTCGTCATACCTGAATAGCTGTAACAAAGGCACACACGCATCAAATAAATGGCATGATTTTATATTACGTAGGAATGTGAAGCTTATTATGCATTATGCCGCTGATCCCAACTATTAGTAGGTCGCAAATTTAAACGCTATTATGGTCTCAATTTGGCTTAAAATATTGCTTATTGGGAGGACATGTCTTATACTCCCTCCATGAATCTAGTAACATATCGATTATATCCGCAAATGGATTAACTGAGGTCAACACATATATACAAAACAAGCAGAACACATTTGATATATCAGATTAACGTGAACTGCTTTTGAAGCAGGCCACAAACAGATATTTAACAACGTCAATCATGTCTGGTTTTGGCAAGAATATTTAAAGAAATCTTAATATTATATATAGCTTTATTAGATACATGTTTAAAAGAGTTCATAAATAATGAGCAAGATGCAATTTGAATATTAGGAACGCAATCTCTTGGCGTGTCGTAGAGAAATTATTATAAAGGACCCGTGAAGACTTACTTAATTCTACTTTTATAAGATCTCTGACAGTAGTAACCGAAACTGTAATAGGTATTTTATAATTCACTTAGTAAATACTATATAATGAAATATATTTGACCAGCTGTATTGACATTTGTTTGCCAAATATGTACTGACCATGCAATTGTTACTCGCACAACAAATACCTGCGCAATACTAAAATTTAAATGAAATTGTAAATTGAATATTATCATACAAATATAATACAGTTAGCGTGATTAAATATCAAAACAGCCTTATTTGGCAAATTTGGTTTCTACATCTTGAAGCTGAGCAGCCCCAGAATAACTGGACACCATTAGGCTAATGATAGACAATATTCATATCACACCTTCACCATTTATATTGGCCTGATGCTTTAAGCTTGATGTGAAGGATGTTATGATACTTCAGTATCAAAAGAGTGTATATCAGGTGGATTTATACTATGATTCTAGAAGAGCATATTGTCGGGTTCACAACGGGAAATTCTAATACTAGGCCTCTAAATGGTGTCAGCCAGTAAGTGAGGAAGTCACTCATACAGTAAGTCATTCCGTACGTCAGTCGGTCAGTAAGTAAGTAAATACGTAAGTGAGTCAGATAGGCAATCATTCAGTCAGTCAATTAATGAATAACTAAACGAGTGAGTCAAGCATGAGTTACCAAATTAGATCAAGTCGAAGGCAGAAGGCGATATCATTATCTCTTCAATAGGGTCTTGCACATTAAGAAAGATAATGGGGATATTTTTAAATTGCAAACAGATACCTTGGAGAAAACGTGTGTTGCTTTAACTAATAATATGGTTATTGATATGACATTTCTACATTCATTCCCTGCGATCTTATGTTTGATGCTGTTTCCCCAAACAGGGCAGTGTAGCTGTCTGGAAAACCCCTTTTCAAGCCACAGAATGAATTGCAAATACAGACAAGTGTAATTGTTGTTTTTCCTGTATCCTTCATGGGACATGGTTATATACATCAGCTTCGTGTAAAAAATGACCAATTCAATATAACCAACAATGAACGAATCATGCCGATCACATAGTGTAAGATATGAGCCTAATATACATTTGCATTGATTGCACTATACTGCTTTAATACAATCTGTAATATCTGCACACAAATGGCTCTACGTAACAAATTACTAAACCGGGATATACAGATAGAAACCAATCAGGCATTAAAGTCTAATTCCTGTTAGCAGTCAAGACAGATTAATAAATATGTCTGAGCTTTAATAAACGTACGCCTTACAGTTTCTCATGTTAACTGAACTGCATGTAAAATATGATAGAACATAGTATGGTTTTAAATTACAGTGAGCGCTAAATTGGTGTATGAGTGATTCAATTAAATTACTAGCTGAAGACCAATATAAAATAAGACATAGACACCAAGTGATATCATATTTTAGTAATCAACCAAGCCGAATTGATACATTTTAAATTAATTCATTACCTCCTGTCACATTTAGGGTATGAAGCTGTTGATTAGTTAAACTAAATGGCATATCAAATAAATATATAAATTAAACCTAACCTAAGCAGTTTATTATAATCAAAATGAATACAGATAATAGATAATCGCATTATATATCCTAGCCACAAAATATTCGTTGACACACATTAAAGAGTTCTCAGAAACGTAAATTAACTCAACATTCGACAAAACTAGAAAGTATCCCTTAGAATAAATGTAAACCCGCGACATTATAACAGAAACTTGATTGTCAGCTATTGCCATACATTAAAGATTCGGGTAATAAACCAATCAATATTGTTACATCTTTCCTCAACCTAAAGGGTTCAGTGTATACCAACAAACTGAACATCAGGCCTACAGTAACTTTACATTGCTATAATCATATAATATATGTTATTTTATCGAAAATAACAACTCAGTTGTGCGAGAGATAAGAGCAATGATCACAACACGTATTCCGATACAATAACTGAAACAATTAGCTGCATATTGAAAGTTTGTCACCAACTTAATCATATCACGATCACCAGACGTTAGAAAATTGAACACAACACATCAGTAACATAATGCTTTAGTTTATGATTATCCAAATAATTGCATTTCCGTGCAATTGTAATAGTGTAAGAAACTGGCTAACTTCATTGAATATTTTGTACATATCTGTAACCGATAAAATGGCAAAAAGCAATCGCTGAAGTCTAATTTTTCGTCTTAACAATGTTCTTCCTTTTCAGGTTATTTTTGTTTTGTTTTCTACCCAAACTCCTAGGCGATACCATTTCTAAATGAGATACATTTAGGTTCTAATGTTTAATTCGGGAGAAATGTGTTTGTGGGCGTATGCGTGTGTATTTTTATGTTTGTGTGTATGAGTGTGTTTATATATGTGCATGTGAATATGTTGGTGAGCGCACGCATGCGTGCTTCTGTGTGTGTGTGTGCATGTGTATGCGTATGTGTGTGCACGTGAGTATATAAGTGCGTGCGAGTGTGTGTACGAGTGTGCGTGTGGGTGCGTTCGTGCCTGTCTATATATTGCCGATAACTCGAATTCAATATTGACATAAAAAGATCAATGCTTGAGTTACATTAAATGCAGATTTTAGTTTAAGTATATTGTTGCATATTAACGATCCGTAAGAATATTATTATACATTAAATATTTATGAGTATAAATATACTTAAGATAATTTCAATATTGAGTTCATTGGGCTCTCATACCCTGTATGTTATTTATAGACGGGGTTTTCTTTACATGACATATTTTCTCTACAATTTAACCCCTTTTACGTATTGGAATTATATTAACTATCAATATTTATTCATTCCAAGCTAAAGATCTAGCTAAATATGTATTATAAATGTTTCTAACATTTATTATAAATAACAGAGGAAGTTATTTACTTAAAAAACAAATAATACTGGTGGAATTATATTTAATAATAATAATAATAATGTATATTTAACAAAGAGCCCTAACTAGCAGGGGCCATTCAAAGGCGCTGTACAAATTAAATTTGCTAAATATTGCAAAATATTGCAAAATATTGCTAAGTATTGCTAAAAACTGAATAAAAAATATTACATTTTTATTAAATAATATGATGGATGAATTATGTATATGATGCATCTGAAAATACTTGTTCTAGCCTTGGTATAGTATAATTTATCTTATTTGTCTGACGACATTAATTATTAAAATTTACAATTATAGTAATAGCTAGAGAATATTAGTAGCATAACTGACAAATCTATATAATGAATTTTGTTATGTATTCTTCGGATATTTTAAGTAGTAATTAGATGGTTTAATTAATATTAATAACTATGCAAATGATACTTTAATTATTGAAAGTTAAATATGTAGAAGATTTTTTTTTACAAAACCTAAATTAATGTAGTTATCCTTCAGCCAAAGTCCAAAATGTGAAAAGTCCCACAGTTAAATAAATAACTTAATCAACCCGAACTCTTCATATTAAAACTGCCTTATACATCATTATCTAATTAATGATTTAACGGTATAAATTTAAATTGTGATTATTATATAATTTGATGTTTATATTATTTGATCAAATAAACAAGTTCATAATAATGTGTTCCTTTATCTGCAAACTTAAATAACATTAACAGTTATAATTTTAGGACTGGGAGAAATCATAACATCAAATGTCATGGAGAATATGTTTTATTTATTAAATACATTCAATATCTAAACTAAATTTCGAAAGCAGAATTTCAGATACACCAATTCATTGTTTTATGCCATTTTTGTTTCAATGCATGCTAATCAGTGGTAAATTAGTTGTATGGAGTTGTACGGATGTTTCTGTATTTCATTTTCCATTTATATTCAGACGAAACATGTAAGAAGTCCTCTAACTTAGCAAACTAGATGCTAGTTATAGTTCCAATTAGTGAAAAAACTGAAAAGTGCCGATATATGTATTTGTATTTACGGCCTAGTGGAGTAAACAATATGCTAAATTACTGTCTAAAATTACTTTAAGTATTTAAGTGTTTTAAATTCCAGAATATATATATATATATATATATATATATATATATTAATATATAATCTGTGAAATGCGGCCACGATGAACTTGATCAAACGAATTCATAAACTGATGATTTATATATATATATATATATATATATATATATATATATATATATATATATATATATATATATATATATATATATATATATATATATATATATAGCGTGATACTCCATTAATGGAGTATTTAGTCAGAAGAAACACGATTGACCCCATTACAACAAGTCTAATATACAAATATCCAGGATAAATAAAAGGATATTAACTTTTGTTTTTCTAACAAATGATGAAACGAAATTACTATCCAACAGTAAAAGCTTTAACTTTAATATATCCGATTGTCATATAGATGACCTAATGGATAGATTCAGCAATATTCATTATATCATATCTTGTTATTATGTCATTTGTGTTATATATATATACCTTGGCACATCTCTTCGCAACAAAGGTTTCTTCTAAAAGGGGAAACCTTTTCTACCTGGGAGATAAACGTAGATGCCGACATTAAGGTGAAGCGAATCCTAAAAAAAAGAACATGTCGGATGTTTGGGTAAATATAAAATGGACCTGCCCTTTGCCGGAAGAAAGGCCATATAACAGCCAATAAGGACTTACCATAAATGGCATATACAGAGACTGCCAACAGACAACACATTGAAAAAGGAAAGTTATTTGAAATATTGTTTGTATTTACCTGTATATGTACATAAGAGCAATATATTTGATACTTTTTACATTACAATAGTATATATATATATATATATATATATATATATATATATATATATATATATATATATATATTATACATAATCCGAAAATTATTCATACGTACCCAGCGTTATGGTTAGCCTATAAAAATTGACATAGGCCTGTCGAGCTTTAGTTTCATCGGCACTAAAGAATCTTATTATAATAGATATAGCGTGAACAGAGAATGATAAATATAATGACAGGCAGGCAGGCGAACATCTAAACACCCAAGCCTACTATCTGATCGACAAGTTTCTGATAATCGTTCAACAGGCAGATTGGTGAACTTAATATTTCAGTTTTGGGGTTGACTCTGCTCACGTGTGTGCCATATTCAAGAATTCGAAATTAGGAATCGCTGATTAAACTCAACAAGCAATATTTTTGTAAGGACCTAGCATCGGTATTAGGATGGGGTCAAAATGCATTTGCTGGATCTATCACCTAACTAATTGTTTATAGTAACTACAGAAAAGTTACAAGAGCTTGATGAAGTCATTCGGCGATTCGCATCCTTCTTTGCATCCTTTTATGTCATGATCTTATCGACCGTTGTTAGATAGTGAGATGATCGGGTGTGATAGAAGGAATTAAAGAGTGCATTCCGATTTGAGCCTTTTCAGACTTCACTAACATGCGGAAGTAGGATAAAAGGCTGACTACAATTCGGAGCACCTTTACTTCCGTTGGAAATCAAACAAAGTCTTCCTAATGTTCTTAGTCCTTTTGCCTGCTTTTTTTTAGGCGCATCTTCAATCCGAATACGACTGCTGTGATGTTCTTGCAATGATATATCGTACTATTATATTGGCATTAAACTATATATATATATATATATATATATATAATATTACATATTATAAAAATATAGTGTGTTGTGTGTGTGTGTGTGTGTGTACATGTGTGTGTGTGTGTGTGTGTGTGTGTGTGTGTGTGTGTGTGGTGAGTTTCAGGATACATAGTGGCACTGACTCAGATTATCAGCATCTAAACATCCTTTGAATTCTATACTTCCATAAATCGATACATAAATACAAATCTATATACTTCAATCAAAACAGAAACTAGACTACACTTCCACATATCTGTACACCCGTATGCCTATACATGTGGCTGGACTACCCAGCTAATCCGCTTTTTATACGTGACAATTATGTCACGGTCAGAGGGTAAGGGGTGTATGTAGGCTACGTACAAAAACAGGAGTACAAACAAAAACTACCGTTTAGCAGTACAGATCGCCCTCAAAAAAATGTGCGTGCGGTGCAGTAGTAAATTTAGCGCATATGCAAGATAACTACGTTGACTCGGACAGTTGATATTCTGCAGTAATTTGCAGTGGTTCCAAACAAATCTATACATAGAACATTCCCACATAACATATGCTTATCTCAACTTCATTCTTGACTAGAATAGCTAAACAAATCGAAGATTATCAGCCGTACGAAATAAGGTCCAACAGATCCGGCGTCGCTAGATGCACACTCTACACCACTAGCACGTAGCAATACTGGACAATGATATATTCAAAGGAATAAGACCAAATATCGCCCCAATCCTTAGTACAAACTCTAATTTACTCAAACCTAACAGCTAATCCTCATACGCTTTTGTTCATAACACACCCAAACATACACACACACACACACACACATATATATATATATATATATATATATATATATATATATATATCATAATGTGTCCACATTATATTAATTATAGGAACATTTTAGGTCGCCTCAGTGGTCTAGCAGTAGCTTAATTGACCACAGATCACTACCACCCGTGTTCGAATCTCGGCGTGGGCATATCTGAAAGTTATTTCGTCTTTGACTTCGCCTCATTATTTTTGGATGTCGTTCGGCACAAACGTGGCCGTAAAACATCAATCAAGAAGATCTTACGTATAATTAAACTACTATCGGATAATCAAACATATATCCTCACTGTAAACATGGTTAAGTATTTCATGTTTCTGATATTAAAAGTATTTTTCACGTTTACAACAAAACATAAGTTTGTTATTCATTCAAAATTCAAGCATTATTTTGTTGGTCATATATTGGTGATGATGTGACGCTAGAAATAAAAAAAGGATTACCGCTTATTATATACAAACAAAATCAAAAACCAGATACCGTGGATGATTTCATAAACTAGCGAAAGGAAGATAGTCTGGAACTTTATTTTGCTTGAAACAAGTTCACTAAGAACGCGGAGTTGTTAATGAAAAGTGACAACATGGTGTGAAACTATGCCTTTCCTCCTTCTCAATGGATATAGCTTTAGCGTTCTAAGTCGTTATTCAGCACATGTTTCCTCATAGGCGACACACAATGGGTTGCTGACACGTGATGGATAAACATTTCGTGCTTCGCATTCAGCCGTCGAAATTTGTATGACCTCTAACAGGAAGCTACTTTCTATTTTAAGAAATGGATGAGTTACGTCGCAGTTTGGGCTTCTTAGACTAAACCTCATTAAAGAGTAACATAGCCGATCGCTGACTTATCGATATACACACGCCTCTCTCTCTCTCTCTCTCTCTCTCTGTTGAGTGTGTGTGTCTGTGTGTTTGCATACACGTTTATATATATATACATAATATATATATATGTGTGTGTGTGCATGCGCGTTTATATATATATATATATGTGTGTGTGTGTGTGTGTGCGTGCGTATGTGTATGTGTGTGTGTATGCGTGTGCGTGTGTATGTGTGTGTGTGCATGTGTGTGTGTGTGCATGTGTGTGTGTGTGTGTGTGTGTGTGTGTGTGTGTGTGTGTGTGTGTGTGAAACAAAACAGACACTAAGAGAAACTAAATGTACATGTAAGCTCTGAACATATATGGCAAGGGGTCTGCTTAAATGTCAAGTTTAGTTTCACAAAATTTAGGAAAACTAGAACACCAACCACGCGTTCTTGGACAACGGCTAATTATCAACACAGTGAATGACCCTTGTGTCAATTTCTCTTGTTGTCCCATTGATTCGAGGTTAAATATTCTTGATTTCAATTTCCATCATCTAAGTGGCAATATATTATTGTGGTATCCTTGCAATATAAATGACCTCGCCATATTAATGTATTCGTCGGTTTAAACAAATAACCATTCGAGGAGAGCAGAGGTCGAGATGCCATAAGGCTTTGTTATCAAAACGAATATAAACCGAATGTGGAATGTTTCTCCTTCGTTCGGACGTACCATCGTACTGTTTTGTTCCCAAACAACCATAAAACGCCGCCCAAGTGTGATTTTTGTTATTGTATGTCGCCAGTTGTTAATGTACACTACCTGACTGGTGATATTCCGTTATAATACTCATCATTTATGTCAACTGACATTGTGTTATGGTGATAGCGATGCATTGTGTTTGGCTGAATAACAGTGTCATCATCACCGGTATGATAAAAGACTGGATTAGGTTGATCGAGTATGCTGACGAATAATGACCATGTGTAGCACTAGGGAATGTTATCATATTTTTGAAGTGTTGGCGTATTAGCAGTAAAATACTGACACGTTAGGTATACATTTGAAAGCCATATTTGACTCACCTGACTGAGTGTAGTCAGTTTATATTTTAGGATGATATTTAATGGGTTAGTCACCTCGTTTCTGTTATTTAGCTATAAATCGGCGTACGATTGTGTTGTTTGATTGTGAACATGTATCAGAATTCCTTACTCTATTGGGACGATTACAAACGGTTTCGTTTGGCTAGATACACATACCAGGAAAATGACTCAGATGTAATTAATACTCAGTACAAATTGCAGCAAAAACTATAACACAATGTTTTTCTCATACGCCGCTGGTAATTTTCTCACTACCACATATATTCATATTAGCTGAAACAAGTATTAATAAAATCATAGTTGGCAAAAACTGACTTCCAGTACATAAATCATATAATATCAATTACCATAACCGTTGGCTTACCGGATGTACCTTGTCACGGCGGTGACAGAATGAGACAGATGAACAAAACTATCTTGTCAGATCAAAAGCGACCCATTTTCTAGTTCAAGACAGTTAATCACTCCAGGAGATCAGTTAGTGCGCCATCCCATCCACAATTCCCCATATAACCATGATTTTACTTCACAGAACATGTGATTCACAGATTGCATTGATACCAGATTCCTACCCAAAGTGTAGTCCTATCGTACTTTTCAGCCAATATAACATTGAAACAACTCGCAATCAACTTGCAATAGCTTGATTGATTACAAATGAAAATAAAAACACTATAACTTAAATGTGGTTTGAACATATGACAGCCTGACTGCAATAAGTAGCATTATGTGTGTACTGATTTATAATGGAGCGTGGCCGAGACCTGACGGCAGTGTACAGACGGACGACGATTAGCATGCGGCAGGCTTGATTAAAGGCCAACAGAATCGCTATATAGGTGAACCTCAGCCGACAAACTGTTTCTAAGGTATGGCGGACGTTCATACATACTGACAGTTGAGCCAGAATGGCTTGATCTGGACGCCCAAAGGAGACGACACTCCGGGAAGACTGAGACGTGTCGCACAGCAATAACTATTCGTGTCGTTAATGGGGCTGTTAACTGCGCGTGGAATGGCCGAATACGCAACATGAATTAACAATCAACTGCCAGGAGAAGGAGTCATAGCGGGTATATCTATACAATTGAGTGGCCAGAAGGAAACCACTCGTTTATCCGAAAAAGAGACGTGCTAGAATCCGATGGATATGTAAATAAACCCGAACAAATTTATATTACTAACGAAGAATTGAACATATAATTACTAATTAACACAAATATTAAATACATGTAACACTTTATTCTACACCATATGATAAAGGATATCATTCATAATTTGATAAACATTAGCAGATATCTAAAATTAGTTTGAGGTGTGAAACTTCCCAATGAGTATACAAATTTTGTGTTATAGTGTCAACTTTGATTCCACCAATCGACAAACGTGGTGAAGTAACTTCACTTATGCACTTCGATTCCAATTCACTTGTAAATGTTAGTAAGAAATAGATCAATGAAATGCACAAACAAGGTTGTTTTGAACTAATGCATAGCAATAACTATCTGAACAAGCTTATTAACAATAATCACTTATTAGCTTCGACAGCGTATTTGCGATAACAGTCAAAACGTTCTTGAACATTCCCCCAATACTCGGCTAATTCGTAAGATGTAGCATTTATATATTATAACAGGCTAGATGAGTGAATAATTAATTCCTGTCAATAAAATCAGTTAGGAGTTTACACAATTTTGTGCTTCTAATGACCCAATCTCTAATGACCTAATCACCAAATCTATTTGTTAATCGATATTAGTTCGTCAATTACATGATGTTTGATTGAATTGGCCTATTAACCAATCCCTCTTAAGTAGACTATAATAAATTATGACTTATTATAGAAGGAAAGTAGAAGTCACATTAAACAAATATGAACCCGTGAGTGATAGTCGTCATGCCAGAAACCATATACCTAAGCAATGGATTTCTCTTATCTAAATAAAATTGTATGATTTTCAATTATGCAGAAATGTGAAGCCCATTATTCATTATACAAATACTTCCCTACTAGCGGCATGCTGAATATAAACTTAATTTTATGATGGACTGGAATTGCCGACATACTCACGTAGTATTATGTAATGTGACGGTGCCTCATAGGCCAATGTTGGCCGGGCATTTTCATTAGTGTTTGGCACTTTAATAAATATATGTACGTACATATATACTGCATACGAGTTGCAGTATTTACTAATTAATAGATGGAGCGAATAATGTAACTCCTATTATTGTGCATGTACCTTGTATATACCTAATAAAGGAACTGATGCTAACCGTTTTTCAAAGTAACGCTACTATTGCCCAATTATATTGTTGCTATATTCTGACGGAATTGTCAGCGGACTTAACAAACTAAATAATTCCTTTATCCAGGCTCCAGCTCATATTACATTGTCACGTTACCACCAAATGAGGGATTAGGTTTTTTTAATGAATAGCTAATATGTGTAGTATTCAAAAAGAATTCTATAGTTTTTCACATTTTCTGTCGTTTATTATTTACACCCATATAAAGGAATAGCAGCGATATAGCAACATAGGAAGATAGGTATCTATCTTTTGGTATGCATTCAATAAGACGATATGTATCTATATTTTGCTACGAACAGGCGCGAACTTCTACATGAAACATTCAAGTTGTGAGATCTATAACAGCATTGTTTGAATATCATATAGATATTTATAAACATGAAGCCAAAATACACAGCACAAAATGTATCAATGGCTAGGGAAATACAAGAACTCTAAATTACCATATCCATTAATAAATTTGGCCGGTAAAACATTTAAGCATACGTTAATCTAGATACGACGTAATATATCTGAATTTCTCATAAAGCTTGATAAGTCAGGAATACATAGTTATAATGCCAGGACCCAATCTACAAGTGCTGAGTTTAATTATATATATATCGCGAAATAGTAGAAGGCTCCAAGCAGCCATGATCCAGAGTAGAAAGTCTTTATGTCAGTATCCTCCCGGTACCCGATACATCTTCCGAGTAAATGATATATGTGTGTGTGACAGTATCATATATGAAAGTTATGATATTTAATGAGATTGGTGAGATTTCGAAATAGTTCATAGACGAATCCTTCAGATATATAACGAATTTCAAGCCTTGCGTTATTATATGCCATTCGTGAACATAACAGATGAGTTTACCTTTAGCTGTATTACATATAATCACGATATATTATGTATGCGGCGTATAACATAAAACGATTGGCAGCAACTCTTAACGACCTTTATGAAAGAAATTTATTTTTAACAAAGAAATATCGTAAACGTATTCATTGCATTAATTTGGAAAACGCAAATCTTGAAATTGTGTTCACAAAGGCCCCTCTTCTTTATATACGTTTTTTTGCAACTGTTGAGATTTCTCTCAATGTCACTCTAGACAAACACGTACATTTTTCGTCTAAAGGACGAGCGCTTGTGCATATATGCAATGGCAAGCAATTTATGGACGACATGGTAATAGAATCTAAGAATTGTTGCCGTAATCAATGTTTAGACATAAGTTTAAGTAAGTATATTTATTTGGTAATCATTTAAGCTAGGATTATATTTTCACGAATGTCTTTATTTTCGTATATTATGTTGTTCTATTTTATGGCATTTTCCTAGCGAAGATCATTATGCTCTATTGCCATTACTGGAGGACAATTCCGTTATGATTTTTCCTTAATAATTTGGAAAGTATTTTCTTCGGTTCTGTTAACTTCTCAGGCACAAAATGTTAAATGGAACAATACGATAAGAATAAATACTATTTTGTCGAAGCGAATTAACGCCTGTACATATTCATAATTAGATTTGTGCTCTGTGTAAGGAATTGGACGAAGCGTTTTTTTTAAAAGATTTATATATAAATATTTACTTAGTAAAAACAAGTAAAATATATCTTAGGCAGTAATAGGATTTAGAAAATTTAATAAGTTTCTTTTACTTTCAGTTTAACACATTTGTAACATATTTTGTAACATCCCATGTCTTGTCTAAGCCGATCATGACCTTTTTTCCCCTAGTGAATAGTTATACGATGTATATAAACAAGATATATTCTAATGGGACGAACCAATTTGATTAGCTTCTGTTTGGGCTTTATCGTCTTAATCACACGTGCCAGCAGTAAGACGTAACATTGACTATCAGGATTACCATTTTTTTATGAAGCCGATCAATCTACTGTCAACACAACATTTCATTTGATCGCCTGATCCTTATTCTGGGTTATTATAGATTTATAGATAGATTATATTTCAGGTAAAACACCCACAGTGCTTACATTCATACATACTTAACATAAAAAGATTCGATTACAATAGAAAATAGCATACTAAATGATTAGATTACTGTAGTAGCATAAACATTTGTCAATATAATATGAACATAGTAAGAGTTTTAACAAATGTATAAATAATTATTCCACTGCTGCCACATATAGTTATATCGCAACCATGTGTTGGTATTAATACTAGTAGCAATATTATTTGTAGACGAGAACAGCCTTTGGCGAAATGTGAAATATGACTCGAACATCGAACTGGCGCTACTGGCCTACCTTAGCCTAATAAATTACGAAACACATTCTTATACGCTACTCTTATTTCGGATATACTCGACACGGAGTAGTCAGACCATTTTTCCGAACAATACAAATTTAAACAATACGATTCAAGAAGATGGAGCTTCACTTTTGGCGTACAATAAGGAAATTTACGTAAAATAGTATTTGCGTTTGCATATACGCATCTCAATTGGCGACTAATATCTCCGTCGTCATTAAAACAACAACGATATATTTGATGGAATCTTTGTACCTAAGGTCAGCGTTACTCAGGCTTAATGAGGGGATTGACAGTTGGTACCCGTTGGGAAGTACAGTCATGCAACTATGTTTAAGTGGATGGTATACTACACCATATTGTTGATATACATCAATACGTTTCTCTAACCCAGTGGCGGACGGGGCACAAAAGACATAAGTCGTCTGCTTACAAAAGTGATTTACACACGTATTATTAACGTAACAACCAACTTGCGTATCAGCTAATAGTGTACTGATGTCGTCTATATACAAGGGACAAATCTTGGAGATAAGATTACACCCTGTCGAACACCATCACTGGCTTTACAATACACAGAAGTTGACCTACCCCAATTTACGCAAAACTATTACGAGTTGTACCAAATGCATAATATTCTAATAACCAACAGAGGAAATTCTCGCCTGGCAGGTCTTTCAAATAGTGACCAATAATTAATTCAATCAAAAGCACGAGACGCATTAAAAAGAGAACAAAAACAGGATTATCATACTGACTATAGTACTGGATGATATTTTTCAAAGAATAAATAGGGGCGTCTACGTGGCTTAGCGATAGCTCGCTGGACCACATTTCACTTCTACCCGTGTTCTAATCTCGGTGTGGGTATATCTGAGGGGTGTTTCATCTTTGAATTCGCTTCAATACCACTGGAGGTCGCTCGTCAAATTTAGTCTACCATATGCATAAAATGATTATAAAACATTCATCATCATCATCAAAGAAGAAATACACATATCAGTAGTATGTTTTGATTTAAAACCAAATTGATTATGACTCAATACCTGTCTCATAGGTTTATGCAACAGTGACCAGCCTCAATCGGTTGATAATTGTTCTTGTCGCTTGCATCACCGCCGTTTACTCTTAATAAGTGGAATAATGATTGCTTTCAGAATGTTAACAGGCAAGTGACTGTGTGTAATACACGAGGTATATAAAAGGGCTAAAATACTTTCAAAATATGATGAAGAGTGGATATAATGTTCGGGTGCAAGCAAATGAAATCCAAACGATTTTACTCTCTTGAGATCCGTAATAGTCATACCAATGTCGGTTGGCGTGATGACAACTTGATCTGTAGAATCTATAGAATTTAATAATGATTGAACGTGGCCTTTAGAGACTCCACATTTCACTAGTCTTTGTGTGATAAGGATGTGGCTAAGGCGTCTGCACGTGCTGCTTCTTCCATCGCCTGGCATTGTCTTCGGGCATCCTTGAGCATAGACGCGTGACCTTCATCAGATCACACACTGATCCATGTCTGGGCTTCCCTAAGTCTCGCCATGTGATATAAGCATGTGGAGCCTTAATATGGGCTTCATGTACACATTCTTTCCAGCC
This sequence comes from Paralvinella palmiformis, assembly GCA_025642065.1. Classification (NCBI taxonomy): domain Eukaryota; kingdom Metazoa; phylum Annelida; class Polychaeta; order Terebellida; family Alvinellidae; genus Paralvinella; species Paralvinella palmiformis. The sequence continues at coordinate 36,205 of JAODUP010001256.1, forward strand.
AAGTATGATATACTTACTTGGTTTGTGACACCAATTTATCGGTAAGGTGAGCGCTTGCCCTGCGTAATGCATCACATACCTCAACATACATATTGTCGTTTCTAGGTTGAAGAGTAGAACGTTATACTACGCAAGAGGGTAGAGTTATACTAACTAAACATAATTGATTTTGATGAGATGAGCCGCTACAAACAAATGCAATCGAAAAATCGAATACAGTTAAGATCTATAATGCAATTCTAAAGTGTACACTGATTACGCAAATACAACACATTTTCACATAAACTGTTCGCTGCTACAAGGCACAATCTATTTTCTTTGTTAAAATTATAGCTAGAGAGCGACATGTTCCAAAAATAATGTAAATAAGAAGAATCTAAACGCTAAAAAGAAAGCAATATTTTAATGAGGAAGATGCCGATTTTAATCCTAAATAGGGAAGCAACCGCTTCAACACAATGCATATTCCGAAATAGCAATGTGTTGGATATAAAGGACAATAACATTAATATTGGATATCAAGAGAAAGTTTCAATGTCCATATAAAGACAACTAATTGCATCATGACCAAAATAAATAACCCATTCTCCCTCATTCTTAGACATCGTGCCTATATTCGTCTCTAAGCATGTGCTTCTTAGTTAAAAGAGTCTTTCCAAGGCCAAAACATCTATCTAGTAATATATCCCTGAGGATAAAGTAACAACATGTTCTATCATGGCCCTACCCATTGAAGTCCGGCGTCTGAAAGAAGAAATGGTCCCTTTAGTACGCACTGAAATACAGGAAAGATATGTAAATATATGCATTTTATTGGTAGTCAGAATCCAGTAGTTCGCCAAACATCTTGTTCTTATGCAACCTGTTTTATGTTGCGCTATAGTTTTCAACGCAAATCCCGCAAAATCAACTCCCATTCTCCGTTTTATTGTCACGATAGGACGTAAGACTTCATTGTAGGTCACGTAGTGGGACGAGGCCAACCTACTCTAGGTGGAATAACGTAGTCCATTACCTAGACCAAGCGTGATTTGTTGACTCAAGAGACACTTCATGAATCGGCCTTGAACTATGTCCTTCTAATAGGGGCAGCATATCAATGATTTCCAAAACAACAGCATAGTTAGATATTATTGTGTGATTACAAATAATCACATAATAATTATATTAGTAGTATTAGTAATAGTATTTTGTTTTTAATGATATTGTTGTAGTAGCAGTAGTAGTAGTTGTTGTTGTTGTTGCTACTACTGCAATTGCTATTGTTAGTGTTGTTTTTGTTAATATTCCTTAAGAGTAACGCTAGTTCTAAAACTCAATCTCCTGAGGAATCCTGAAATACAGCCTTATAGATCGATGCAATGAAGGGAACCTCCATAACCAAATAACTACATCAAATTGGCTACATGATTAAATTGATATAAATCTTTAGGAACTATACAACTGACATATTTTGTAAAACCTATGACCTTCTTACAGCAAGCTAGTCTTTCTTGAAAGAAATAAACGCTTCGGTTTATTTTTCCACAAATGCAATAAGGTTAATGACTCACAACTCACGTGAAATTTAGTTATTTATCATCAAGTGTGATCAGGTTGGGATGTATTGGCACAACTGGTCTATTTAGGCAAATAAATGAAAGAAGCATAGGTGTGAGCATTATTGTTATGGTTAGAAATGACACATTTCTAATCACTTTTAGCTGCCATTAAGATTCAAAATGTATCTATTAAGCTTACTGCTCGGTAGGCTATTTCGTTATGTTTCAACCGACAATTTCATTATATGAACTGCTGCGATGATAAATAAATAACATACATCTTTAGTTAAGTCATCAGCCAGAAGTTTGCAATCAACCAAGCTACCATTTTAGTGACAGATGCAATGATCGTTATAAAATATGAACGTTTATGTTACACACATGTAACTCGATTTGTTATTCATTTTTTGTCACTAACAAATGCCGACCTCATTCTGTCTAGAGGGGGTTAATTAACTCAATTATTTTTAAATGCATTTACTGATACGATTGCACTTAAATTAACTATGATTTTTATGATCATATGATCTTTATATTATACTGTCTAAATTAATCTCTTTGCCTCTTTAAACCTAAATCAAACCGTTATACAAACCTCACACGCTCGCATAATCGAAATACAGGTAGATACATACATACAAGGTATTAATATATCATACATCATATATAATTAAACGTTGAATACTGGAAGTAGTAACTATGTTTCAATATATCTGTGATTCAATCAGTACTTAGTGAACATATGGCTATCTGTTGGCAATATGATATTGAGATTAATTCTTCTGTTCGCACGGTTATCAAGGTGTAATTAATCTCATAGACACATCATAACCACAAATACCATCAGTATCAAAGACAACAGTGAGAAACAACCACAGTTAACAGAACCGTTTGTTGATAAATAACTGAGACGTTTCTTAGTCGATTAATCGAACGCAGTTTTCTTACTGTGTCAAGGCCACCTTTTTATCCAAATCATTCCCTCGTGTCGCGATTGCTGAACCAAGGACATCATGATAAATGAGTTCATCAGACCATCGAAGATCTGGCTATTAACGTGATAATATTGCAAGATATTTCCTCCCACAGATTCCCAGGGATATAATATAATTGTCATTATGATCATGCCACCCTAAGCCGCTAAAAGCTTATACCATTACACACGCACAGGCTTGTGCATACTAAGCTATGTAATGATAACACAATCCTTATCACAATGGGCTGTTAGTGATATGTTGAGTCCCTTTGGCATTATTCAAAGTGGATTATCATTAATTCCTTGGTCAAGTAAAGCGTATGAACAAATGTACGTTGTAATGTCTTTTGGCAGGATTTTAAAATCAGTGGATGTTGATTCCTACGAGGTATATATCACAATACATACATCCTGGAATATCATCAATAGTGAACCATAAATGTCATATATTAATCAATTGGAGATTTCCTACGGAAATGAAGGTTATTGCATTCGACAAGTTTTCCAAAGCCGTAGCACACGTCTACATTAATCGTTAAAAAGTAATCTGACATTTGAGGTTTCAGATCGAGATGTCGGAAGGTTAAGTAGTCCATAGAACATCAAGGGAAAATAATTAGATACACCCTGTGCATATAGTATGTAGTTATCCATGAACGTTTTTCAAATATAGCTGGTTAAACTTAGGAAGAGGAAGTGATATAATCTCCGCAATCCCTCATGCTATAATATAATTATATCTTCTTTATAATATGCATTATGTAATAAACGTATTTCATACAGAACTTATTCTGAAAACGAAATTAAAACATGATTTGGATCGCATAGCACAAGCAAATTTTGTACAAGATACATAAATACATTAGTTTATAAATATAATAAATAGGCTAATTAAGGTTTACTGGGCAACTTATTTTGCTATCTGGGGCTGATAATAGAAAGATTATTATCCGTGTATTACGGTCTAAATGCTTGCATCCTAAATCGGCTAATGAGACTTGATTGAATCTGTATTAGTTGTATTTGTTTTTGGATCAGATCACCTAAATACAATTATGATTACTTGAAACAAATCTGGTTATATACGTACGAGCTGTGCAGAGTGTCGCTACCCAGTGTCATATGGAAACATGCAATTTTCACTCACATCGAACGTACCTTCACAATTATAAACTTAGCATATGTTCTAAAGCAGAAATAATAACTTATATTAGATATACCAATAAACTGCTAAATCGTATTTAGGTCCTATCATCATTCAACCATATTAACATATTAATTTTTTTTATAAACACGTTTATCCCCTTAAAATGCTAAAAAACTAGAGGATACAATTTAATTTATAAAACGTTCAACCTTTGTTAGTGATGGATAAAGTATATCAAAAAGAAATAATCTTTTGAAACAAAGGCACTTTCAGGTATCGTTGAGATCAATGATTTGGATTGAAGGGCATAATAGATACAAAATAATACCGAATATTAAACTATATTTATTCAATCCCTATACGTATTCTTGATTTCCTATTACAGAAAACATTTAGTTTTGGTCAAATTACCCATCAAAATATACTAATTCCAATTTTCAATATCTTAGTATTTTTATTGGTATCGATTTCATTAATAAACATACGTTATTTTATAGGTGTCATTACCATTCCATTATCTACTTCTAATGTACAATAAATAATTTGACATGCCTGCTGCATACATGACATGGAAGCCTATTCCTTTTCCACCATTGATTGAGAACGATCTTTATATTGATTACGAAATTATATATCTAAAGTCCTCTTATTCCTTCGATGTGATAATAAACATGAAACGAATTTTTGTTTCTAACATATTATTTCGCATATAATGCCTAAGTAACTGGAAAATTAAATAATTATTTCACTTTGCTGTAAACCTCACGATACGATAAAACACTAATTGAGTGGAATGCAAATTTTTATCAAACTCGAATTATCAAACACCTTCCAGGTGCTAATCCTCTTACGAAAAGTGTGCTGCCTTAGGTAACCCGAAATGTAATGTGTAATATATCTGCCACCTGGTAGTTAATATTACATCAAACAAATCTGACCAGTTGTAATGGCCATTTCTTAGTCTACAAGTTACTGCCCTTGAATGTGCTATTCACTATTAATACAATGATGAGCCGCGATGGCGTAGTTAGTTAGAGCGTGGGATTTGTAGTAGCCTAGTGGTCGCGGATTCGAGGTTCCGGGAGTTGCAATGCAGTCATATGACAACATGTTCACTCATCCTTAAATATGAGAACCTGACAGGACGTGATGGCTATGTATTTGAGTAACGGTTTGCGCCTTTGATAGCAGCATGCGTTGGTATTATCCATTGGGAGTTGATATGTGTAATGGGTAGAAACAGGTCTGATTCGGGGATAATAATACTGTACAGCGCCTCTGAACAGGGAAACCTGGATATGGCGCTATATAAACATGTATTATTATTATTATTATTATTATTATTATATTACATTTTTTATTATTTATTATATTATATTATTATATAGTATATGATACCCGAGCTGAAAATTAATTCCATTAACTGGCTGGTAATAGCATTTCAAAGAAAAATTTATTGATTTAAAAATATATTTTGTTGCAAAACTATCATAAACTGTATGGTATATACAGTTGACATGAACAAATATTATACACCATTATGGCTTCTGCATCTTGTAAATGAACTCGGCTAGCAACAGGAGGCTATTAAGAACTCCAAATGAATAGGTCACCACAAGACAAATCATGGATAGCACAGTGTAACAGTCATATTTAAAGTTCTTTGTTCTGTTGTTTACGCTTAATTAAAGTGTACTGATTACAGAAATGTCTCTTTCATTAAAACATATTTCACGAATTTATTATATTTTTTGCTCCAGTTACATACAGAAATGTTTTTATTGATAAATGTTTTGTGATGTTTATTAACACAAATACTGCACAGCTATTCTGTATGTTCTACTATAGATATGTTAATTAACAACAAAGATTGCAAATCGCCGAGGTCATCACGTACTAACAACAACTAACAACTAACCACAACATTGCAGTCCTTTTTCCCTAAATATCCTCTTTTCATCGTTGATATTTCTTAGTGAAATCTTTCGATGTGTTTTTCACTGATAAACGTTAGGTAAGAATGGAGAAAGGCACTTTCAGACATATGTGAGTGAGTGAGTGAGTCAGTGAGTATGGGGATGAGTGAGATACATTGAATTAGTCAGTTCATCGGTCAGTTAGTAAGTTAGTTACTCCATCTGTCTATGTATGTTTGTCTATCAGTCTTGGAGAGTAATATATTGAGATAATAAACGAGTCAGTGTGTTCCAAGGTCTAATCAGATGTCGGTAGAGGTCGACAATATAGTCTCTTCAATCGCTTCTTACGCATAATAAAGGATATTGAGGTCATCTGTACCACCCCAAAATAGCAACGACTACATTTAAAGAGAAAACGGGCTTCCCTTAACCAGATTGTTATAAAATAGTTGCTACTCTGTCACCTCTGAGTTTATAATAGGTTTTCATCATCGAAGTCTTATCAGTTTATGCGTTATAAATGTCCGCAGAAGACTTCTTTATGACCGCTTAATAAATTGTAAACAGAACACTAAGAAGAAATAAGCATCACCAAAAATGTCCATAGGGATTAAAGTGTATCCGCTTATTTTAAACATATTTAAGTTTTCTTATATGCAATTTACTTTATTGGTGTTCCTGCTTTCTAAGAAATAGAAGCATTTCTGACCTGGTGACATCTGTTCTAGTGAAGAATCTGGTACAAATCAATATATATTTTATTTTATAAAAGACACTGGTGGTATAATAATTGCTAAACAATAAATGTAAACTGTCTACAACTTTTCAACTCGGCTTAAGTCATTCTACTATAACCAATAGGAAATTAATTATCACTTGAGATAGATTAGCAATATAATTAATATTTTTAATAATAATTGATTGTCATGCATTAGACTGAAATATAACCAATACATTAGTTATGGTTCTATCTTAGATTAAGGCTTAAATTTAAATCTTTATTGAGCTTAGTGCTTTTAATTCATTTAAACGAAATTAGGCGAATCCACTAATTCACGGATCGTGATATTAGGTTTTGCACTGATGTTGAACGCCCATTACTTCATTATTTTGTACCTGTATTCAACATACCATAATCAAGTATTGGTCAAATAGGGAATAAGAAATTCAATGTTCTAAATGGTAAAACAAAATGGAATATTCATGGTCAATGTGCAGATTCTTAGCAAGGTCCAAATATGACACATGGAATTACCTGGCATATTATCTTAACACCATTTGTCTCGTATAATATATGTGGTGGCCAATCGGATATTACGGCGAAAACGCTTGATATTCTAAAAACCCGATATCAAGTGTATGCCAACAACATACATTAAAACACTCGCAAATAATCTGGAATGATTGTAGTTTTATCTACAGGAATATACCTTGTGAATGTCTGTTTGCGATAATGTTGGGATAAGGTTCATAGTTAGTGTACCACATTTGCCTCTTGTAGTTACAAAATGTAAACAAGTGTCATTGTGATCAGCTTATTTCAGTATTTATCAACCTATAAAAATGGTTGCTATCAAAATGAAGTTTGGAATAAATGTAAGGATACGTAACCACAACACAGGTGACTCAAATTAACCATGTCTTAACGAACGCTACAAGGTATTATGTGGTCAATAGCGTTCTTTCATTATGTGAAGAGCATTATCACCACAAGTTAACAAGTGACTGATATTATTTGTAACACGTTCTTATCGTCGATCGTTATAAGGGATAGAATAATCCATTTATCTTACTATAATTCTCATATCATCCGAATCATATATAAATAAATAAATATATATATATATATATATATATATATATATATATATATATATATATATACATATATATATATATACATATATATATATATATATATATATATATATATATATAAAAATATATATATATATATATATATATATATATATATATATCAAAGGAATAAAAAACGACAGATTATTATGACTCATACATAATAAAAGTACCACCTTGGCCATCAGTAATCCCTCTACAAGATAATAATTAGTCGAACGACGCTCTGACAGTTCCTGTTATCCTGCTGTTATTAAATAAATATAAAAGCGCTAAATGTTATGGGAAAATTCATTATCGCGTAACTTCATAAATCGTGTCACCAACAAATGTATTAGCCTCTCTCTCTCTCTCTCTCTCTCTGAGTGTATGTATGTGGGGGGAGTATATTTGTGTGTTTGTGTGTGTGTTTATGTATATAAATGTTATATATATATATATATATATATATATATATATATGTCTGTGTCTATGTGTCTGCACACATACAAATACACAGGCACACATATACATACACACACACATACACACCACATACACACATATATTATATATATATATATATATATAAACACAAACACACAATATATATATATATATATATATATATATATATATATATATATATATATATATATATCATAAGTATAGTTGTGACACTAGAGGTGGCAGTATACATTAATTTCACCAGCTTCAACATTTGAAGCGGTTAATCATGGAAACGATGTTTTTCGTTCACATTTAAAGTAACTCTAACACTTAATTATGGTATGTTTACCTTGTTCACTTAATCAACAATCACCGCGGCCTGATGCTGTTATGTTACAAACAGTGGATACTGGGGAGATTGCAATATAGCTAGGGCGTATATATAAGAATTCCAATAACGATGTATTCAACATTTATTTCAATATTATCATATCCTAATTGTATTCAGCACGACAAATACTCTGTTAGCAGCTCATGGGAATATATTCCGGAAGAAAAACACATTAAAGGTATCAATTACTATCAACCGTATTTGCTTGTTTCTTACACGATTCACGCTAAATACATATCAGTAACTAGTGAACACAAACAGTAAATTGGAAATAGTAAATTGGAAATAGTTAAGTTTTCTTATTCTCAAAAATTAAAATGTGGAAGGCTCGAAATATTAACGTTAGTAAACTTTTTATAACTTTTGTTATAACTAATAATAACATTTTACCCCAAGTGAAGAACGGGAATCAGATGATTCCAACTAACCCGTTTATGGGAAAAGTTAGGCGTATATACACATAATTCAACTATCTACGTATTATGCATTTTCCATAATTAGGAATGTTTTTGATTATGTGATAATTGTTGTAAAAACGGCAATATTTATATCACCCCCTTTGTTTATGAAAAAGTTAGATTACTTTATTATACTAGGGATATCTATTTAAGCATCTACGGATGTTGCAAAATTGTATTGTGCTTAAAATAGCTTACCGAGATTTGTCACGTTTTTCTTCGGTTTTACCTTTCTATGTCACTCCAGATATCTTGTCATTGGCTTCTTGTTCAGTCTCGCATCATTTTCAAACTCTGTATCATTTCCTATCAAACAAAGCTGTCCGGAAAACCTTCGTATCTATATCCGTGCTTCCTCTAGTAACCAAGCTCAGGGGGCACCGTCCATCTGGTTTTAACTTGTTGACTGTTATCATAGTTAACAGTAATTTTGGCTTTTTCAGTTGCTGTCCCCACTGTTTAGAACTCACTCCCTGAACATGTTATGTCATCAAATAGCATTGTCTCTTTTCGTCACCATGAGAAATCGTACCTTTGAGATTTGCTTATTCAGCCTTTATTCATTTTACAATGCACCTTGCCTATGCGATTACCCAAACCCTGTAATGTTTGTTATTATTTTTTTGTTTGTTGTGAGCGGCCTTTCACATAAGAAATATGACGATTATTATCGAGACAATATGTAAAACCTAAAACGGTTTTAATTATTCTTATCCTTTATATTAAAATTAACAATTAATTGAACATGAGCGACATCATAGTTTTACCTGACTTCCAATGTTTTATGAATAGTTAATGTTCGATCAAACATTCACTATTTAGAGTGACTGATGCAATAATAACATAGCAATGTTTATCAAACTGAAGACACGTTGGTTTAGCATTTACATCTTTTTAGTTAAGGGGAGTTTGCATAAGAGAGAATAGCATTCGTCTTATTACGGCTGCAGTACTTAGAGTGGATAATTTGCATAGCTAACAGGGTAAATGTGTACATTCAATAAACATCAGAAATTAAAATATTTCCTTTGACTCATGCAAATAACTTATAAAACAGAATCCATATTTACTTCACCGCATCATCCTTCATTTGACTTGAGGCAAACAAAACCAGGCACAACTCAATAACATGTGTATGGTTTAGCGTTAATACATGTTACTAATTCATGCTTGATACACCTACAATTCGATGTATCTGCTTTAAACTATCTGATGTTGCATTCAGGTATAGCGTGTATCGTAACAGTCCCCGAATTCAATTTGAATTGGATTTATGTATTTAAATTATATATATATTCTATTTATATCACTCATGCGCTATTCAAATACTTAATCTTTAATATATAATACTAAAGTGTATTTATATACATTATATATTGTTAGTAGAATATTAAATAACTGTTACTTACATTCAATTACATGAATTTCTTGCTAAGAAAGATACTATGTGATTTAATAGTGCCGCACACATCTCCTGAAATTCATCTGCTTGAGCAAATAAAGAAATTATATTGTCTAAGAGCACTGTGATATATAGATATTATTTTAGGGTCTTCATCTTGATGTTTTGCTTTCCTTTAAAACTAAATCGAGTACAAAATATAATTTTCTGTGGGGGATGACATTTTCTGATTGACAGAATAAATTAAATTAAATTAAATGATTTAAATATATATTGCCTGTACCATATGATCAATAATCAAATGAGCTATCAGTTGCATAATTTAGAACACGTTCACATCAGTCTCAACTCTGTATATGTTCTACTTTAATATAACACTAACCTACGGCAAGAAGAAATCTACTTATATATTATAATATAATATGAACTGTGTAAACGAAATATTGATAAGTCTTTCTCGTCATTTAAATGAATAAAATCTATATTTTCCCAGAAGCCAACATTTATTTAATATGTTACTCCTTGTCAGCCACACACCATATTCTGTCCATATCTTAGTTCATCACAAACAGAATCTTGTTTTTAAACAACTCACCAATACATTTTACATTTGTGAATGACACAATCTAAAGACGCAAATAGTACATGGATTATACAGCTCTAGATCAACTTTCTTGAATGCAGGGACCGGGAAATATGGTCTCCACGCATAGAAAACGGAACTTTCTCAACCGCAGCATAATATGCCTTGTGATATTTGCTGGAGGGTCAAATACCTCATAAACATACAAATCCAATAAATACTATGACCTACTCGTCACTATTATAACAATTTACATCGGCGCTTTAGCAGACCGTTATGGCGGAATTGCCGTTCTATATATTAACATTTTCAAATCAGACCTAATGTCTGCTATACAAACTATAATTATAATATAGGGTTTTATTAATGACAAGGAAACTAAAGTTAGCCTTGAATGTCATAGTACAGACTGGACCTAGGAAAGATAATTCTATTCCCACAAACAACTAGGTGAATTATATATACAACTAAACTTGTTATATAAAACACACCAACCACACGAGCTGTGTCCAATGCCACCGCTCGAGATGCGATGCAGTGTTTCTATTCCTGAGTCAGGAGTACATGCTTTAAGAGCGTACTGTGTCTGCTACAGTCATTTAAATGTTGGATAACCAGGCCAAACACTTAAACGGCGTGCCTCCAAAGACGCAAATAGTGCACGGGAATATACAGCTCTAGATCAACTTTTCTTAGAACGCATGGACCTGGAAACACAGTCTACAGAAGTACAGAAGTGTAGAAACGATTAACTAAAAAGAAAAGAAAAACAGATTACTACATTATTCATTACTCAAGAAATATTATATTTAATTATGTTTGGCCTAAGATCAGTCACACTGAAATATATAGAATAACAAGTACAACATTTCAGTAAATACCAGTAGATTCGTAAGTACATGTTACACATAATAGTATGCAGTATTACTTAGTCCAGTTCAATATTCATATTCAAAATTACATATTACAGAATATAAACTAGATATAGTACTAACCATAATAATAGCCATTGTCCATGAAAAATAACGGAAATATCAGCACAACGTAACATGTCAACAGAGAGGCTTTTTCAGAAGTAATGTCACACAAACAGGGAAGAGCACTGAATGGTCTAAATTGTGAAAGAATATAAATATTCATATGTACAAACAAAAATGATTATAATAACAGCATTTGACGTCTACATTCCACCCCTAAATTGGGATCATATGACAATTTACCTAACTTACTTGCATGTCAAATGTTAAAAACACACACTTATCAAGGCTTAAGTAATTATGGAGATGGATTGTTGTGTAATGTAATAGTTACTCATTAGCTTCTTATGAATTTGTGGCTGGAGAGCTGTAGTGCTGGTCTTGAGAGTGACGACTCTCACAAGTCCTTTGTGATCAGTATGCACTTCTTTGACTCTGCCCATATTCCAGATGTTTCTTGGTGTGTTGCCTGTGATGAGGACGATATCTCCTACTTTGACATTTTGTTGAGGCTTGATCCACTTTTGCCTTTTCTGTAGAAAATGAATATATTCCTTGTGCCATCTTGTCAAAAATACGTTGACAAGATGCTGCATCTGACGCCATTTGCGTTTAGCGTAGCTGTCAGCAGATATAAACACACCAGGGGGTGCTGGCATGCCTACGACACAACAGCAGATGATTTGGTGTCAATGTTTGCAGATCATACAGATCCTCAGATGCAACAACAAAAGGTTGAATATTGAGGACTTATTCAACTTCACACATTAGGGTATTCAAGGCTTTATCATCCAATGAGATATTGTGATCTCTCCGCAGAAAATACATAATTAGTTTGACAGATTTGATAAGTCTTTCCTAGAACCCACCAAAATTATTAAACGTCCACTCTATGTGATACTGTTGTAAGTACCTTCCTATTTTAGTTTGGTTCCAGCTTGCAATATCTTGTTTCATTTCAGCTTCAGCACCAACCACATTGGTGCCAGTAACAGACCTGATGCGTATTACGGGTCCTCATACGCCAAGAACATACTGAAGGCTTGATTACACGAGTCAGTAGTGAGATAATGTGACACCTCAAGATGGACTGCTCTTGAACTAAGGCAAGTGAATATCACTCCATATCTCTTGTGAACTGTAAGACCTGTCTCGACTTCTTTGGGCCCGAAATAATTCACACCAACGTCGCTAAATGCAGGTAAGTCTCCAATAACTCTGTCAGAAGGTAAGTCCGCCATATATTAGCTTTCGGGTAGGGCAAAGTACCTCCTGCAGTCGACAAATTTGGAAAACATGTTTTTTTCATGAGCCTGCACGTGGAATCCTGAACGCTTGCATGAGCTCAGCTAACATACTGTTTTTCCCAAGATGTCCAATTCGCTTGTGTATGTCTTGCAACATCATTCTAGTAAATGACGAATCACCAGGCAGCAATATTTGGTGTTTGGCGTCATATGATAAGTTGGAGTGCTCCATCGTTCCTACAACCCTGATGATGCCATCCATGATAAAGGGGTTCAGCATGTATATGACACTTGAGGACTTCACACCAGTAGGTCGTGTGTGTTACTTCATATCCCATAGATGTGTAAGTTGATAATCCTGGCATTGTGCATGTTCGACTAAAGTGATCTCAGCTTCATTGAGAAGTTCTATCGGCAGCAGAAGATTATTACGGTTCACAGACACATGGCCTGATATTCACCAGGTCTGCATTTGGCTTTCAATCAGTGGATGAAGAAGAGTAGCCAGCCAAGTTTCCTCTTCAACTTCAGGATATCAGAAAAGCGTCTTGGGCCTTTTCACTTCTGGATCATTAACGATATGAGCTCTCAATGTATCTTGATTCTGTGGCCATTTAGTTTAATCTTTTCATTCGAATTTAGGTCCCGTCAGCCACGTTCGAGTCTTCTCGGCATCACCAATACGAATACCACAAGACGAAAATCAGCTAGATTAATATATCATTTCACATATCTCCGTTGCTGAACTGTAGGCCCTTCATGTATGATTGCGAATCTGTTTGCCACAAATGTGTGGAACCTAATAAGACTTTGAATAATATTCATCCATTGATTTGTATCATAATCAGAGAGTTTCGAGTTCCAGCCAACACCATTGCGACACACCTCTTGAAGCAAGAGCTTCCCGGGAAGAATCAATGAAGCTGCGATGCCCAAGGGATCGAAGACCGAGCTAAGTATTGAAAGGATATTCCTGCGGGTAGGTTGTACAACATTTGGGTTGATCATGAAGCAAAACAGATCTCTCTAAACATCCCAGGAAATACCAAGAGCACGTTTGGTAGTAAGCGAATCTAGGTTGAGATCTACAAATCCAGTAGCTCTGTGTTTTTCAGGGATGCTTTCTAATACTGCTCGCCTGTTAGACATCCACTTCGTGATCTGAAATCCTCCTCGTGCACACAAGGCAGACATATCTCTTGAGAGATTGACAGCTTCCTGTTCAGTAGAAACGGTATATAGGAAGTCATCAACATAGAAGCTGTTCATAGCTCTAGAACAAACATATGGTAATGCATAATTAGCAACACTTGGCGATGAAGCCTCACCAACAAGATGGACTGTCATGCGGTAGGTTTTTGGTTAAGCATCAACTTCACCATTTGGCCACCAGAAGAATCTCATCAGATCTGTATCCTGTGGTGCAACCTAAACTTAGTAGAACATCTTGGTGATATCTGCTACCACTACAATTGGGTCTTGTCGGAAACGAAGCAGTACCCCAAACACCTTGCTGAGGGAGTTCAGACGCTGTATGGCTAGGTACTTGTTATTGGGCAGGGAACAACCACCGCGAATTGATAGATTATATTCATAGTGATATCCATCGACGACCTTATTTGAAGAGGACATTTCTGTAAGAATAAATGATCTTCTCTAGAATATTCACGAGTTTCATCAATGGTCTTTACAGGGAAGTCCATTGCAGTAGACTTGATATATAACTCTCTTAGTTTACGAACATGATGGAGATCTTCATTGACCAGTACATCTGCTCTGTTCATAACCTTCCACCTTGGTGAGCCATTTCTAAAGATGTTCCATGGGATCCAGCCAAGACCAGATCATAAGGTGAACCACGTGGATCTAACTTGACCTCCAGTTGCTCACATGCATTAAGGACATTATTACCAATGAATAGACCCACCTCTGCCTGTAGTTCCGGTAAGTATATATCAGCTAAGTTTGGCCATTGCTGTAAATCGTGAATCATGGGGATGTGACTTCTCGATACATGCATCCGGTCTTTATAGTAAATGTTTGGCAACATGATGACATTTTCCTCATCCAGGTCCAGGATATCTAGTCCTTGTAGCTGATAAGTGCCCATGGTGTGAGGATCTCCCATGGTATCCATTGTAAGCTTCATTTGTTTGCCTGGATCCCTCGTTTATACATCAATGAAAGGGCACGTAAGGAGACATTACTGCCTTGATCCATAAAAGCATTAGTAGTTGTCACTGCTGTACTACCTTAAACACGCACCTTGACAGGTAGGATCCCATTAATAATCTCAACAGTACGGTCACTGGATTGATCGTCGTCTGAAGGTAAGTCGTAACAAGAATTAACTACTGTAGAAGCTACATTAGATGGAGTTGACGGTACATTTATGGTAGGTATTGGGCCATCTACATGCAAGATGGTTGGATGTCTTCCATGACAGGTTCTGCAAGTGCTCTTCTTTCGGCAGTCTGGACAATCATGTCCATGGCGTAGATACTCAAAACATAAGCCACTCTTTTTCAGGGACTTGGTGCGCTCCAGAAATGGTAAGGCTGCTATGTGTTTCCACTGTCAAATGAATGAGATCCTTTGCAAAAGCGACATGTAGGAGGTGCACTTGTTTTGTTGGTGTCAGTTTAAAGCTTCATAGTTGCAGTTGTGTGAACGGCAGATTGTTCAATGGTTTCTATATTTGCTACAAAACTATCTTTGGAGCGGTTCTTAGAGAAGCTGTTATGAAGAGGTTGTTGCAGTAGTGTCTTCTTTGCGTCTTTTCCAAATAATCGATATGTTGCCTTGGGAGCTTCGCGGCGGACAACCTCGACTTCGTAATGAATGCATTCACAATAATGTCAACATCACCATAATGTTTATCAAGTTCACTGAATACAGCTTTAAAGCCTTTCTCAGATTCAAGAGGTGAATACATTGACACGATACTATTTAGTTCGCCGGCATTTAATTGCTTTAAAAAGGTCATCTTTTCATCAAACGAATCGCTATTGTTCAACGCACGAGTACGGAACTGTCTCTTGAACTGTTGATATTCTACTGGATCCCCTGAGAATTTATTAATGCCCGACACGGGCTTGTTCAGCTGCCGAGCCATGTGACATCTGTTTTATTGATAGGTTTGTGATCATAGTCATTTCCGGTGTTCTTTAGCTGTATGCTGGATGCTGTGTAATCGTCCAGACCATTTAGTAGTTTGGACTGAGCTTCACTCTCAGCGAGTTCTTCTTCCACCTCCAACTTTTGTCTAACAGAAAGTCCATTTTTCTTCTTCTCGAGAATGCTACTTTAAGTAGAGACGGACAACTTATACTTTATAGAGTCGGAATCTGAGGAAGTCTCCCCATTAAGTTGTTCATGATCAACACTTCATTCTAGAAAATCTTCAATAGTTTCTTGAACTCAGTATACACATAATGACGTTCCTCGTACCAGTCACCAAGGTAATTCTCCAAATCTTCTGGAGACAATATTGTCTGTTTTCGAAGTCAGTTGTGAGGAATTGATCGAATAGATTGAGCCAATACTTAATTGTTTTCGAAGTTCCTCTACTGAACCAACTTCACTGTGTATAATGTTCATACAAACATAACTGATTTTATCCATTGCACGGCTCAATTGTTCAAATCTTTTAATTTTGACCTTGCGAGCATATTCAATGTCCTTAGCTATTATCTTTCGGCTCCTTGGCAATAGTGGTTCAATAAGCTTTTCCTTGGAACTCAATCTCTCTATTTCATCATCAGTTTGTTGATGAATCTCTGCAGTAGCTGACTCAGTAGTAGCAATCGTGAAATAGTATTATGATAATATCGTAGCGAAAAGGGATGTTGTGCACAATTCAATCTCAGACAGTAGACGCGGGACGTTGAATAGCCTTATTAACGCGATTATTCAGAGGTACAGAAGTGTAGAAACGATTAACTAAAAACTAAAAATTAAAATAAAAACATATTACTAAATTATTAATTACTGAAGAAACATTACATTTAATTATGTTTGGCCTAAGATCATTCAGACTCAAATACATACAATAACAAGTACAAAATTTAAGTAAATACCAGTAGATTCGTAAATACATGTAACACCAAGATAGTATGCAGTATTACTTACTCAAGTTCAATATTCATATTCAAAATTCTCATCACTATGTAGTTACGTTTTCTAGCAGATTAGTTTCAAAATGAAATACATTAAACCAAGCAAATGCCTTTAATATCCATCATATTCCACTCCATATCTATAACTATCCTATACAGCCACTTAATCAAATATACGGTGTGGCTTGGGCACACATAGAGTGTTGCCCAAAAGAAAGGAACAATGTTTTTTCCAATTATGAACAATATAAATATTTATATGTACAAACAAAAAATATTATAATAATAAATTTGACGTCTACAATATATATATATATATATATATATATATATATATATATATATATATATATATATATATATATATATATATATATATATATATATATATATAATATAAGATTAATATTGAGTAGAACAAATGCCATGACATTGTTTTTTAACCATCATCGTAAAACGACAAAACGACCACGGTTTATTACTGTTGGATAAGATATATCAAAACATTACTATTATAACAAAGATATGTTTGGTTGACGATTGTAAGATGAGCAAAATTGTGCTTTAGTAATGAAACAAACCATACAAAAGTATATTGGCGAGTACTCGCAAGCAATCTACGTAGCTGGATAAATGTTTGCATTTATTACTTTTACAGTTGAGGTAGGATGCAAGATAGCAGTCATTTGACACGTACTAAGTTCTTGCTAAACCGCTAGAATTAGCTCACTCCATTCTACAAGAGTATTTTAAAATTATGGACATATAAATATCTCTCCGCGTGGATATGACATTTAGTACTACCTGCTTGATCAATTCGTGTATATTTCATGCCTTCATTTGAGAATACACCTGTAAACATATTTATTCAGCGTAAGCAACTTGCCTGTGTGGCAGTGTATGTATGCCTCATTGCGGGCAATAGTTATAAAGGCGTGCTTGTTTCAACTAATGTATTGTTATCTTCGAAATATGCCCCCCCCCCCGGGTAAACAGAACAGTTTGATTAATAACAAAATAATGGTTGGTGTTTTATAGACATAGATGGCAAATCTTCCAGTTATTAATTGTTTACTCAGTTAAATAAGTAGTACTGATATTAATACATATGTATGTATGCATATATGATAACATACATTATATATTGGTCAATAAATATATCAATACATTAAAGTAAATGAAGTGACTTGTAGATCAAAGACATACATTTATATTTATGAAACATTTATATTATGACAAAGTTAAAGTCAAAGAGTTTACTTCTAGACAGTGTTTGCACCAGTGCGCGTGTATGTGCGCGTGTGTGTGAGTGCGTATGTGTGTGTGTGTATGTATGTGTGTGTATGTGTGTGTGTTTCCGTATCTTTGTCTCTATGTTTGTGTGGGGCCTAAATATTTTAATGATGCTCACCATTTGATGATCTTGGCATTGCGCATACCGTTTCTAAATTATGGTAATGAACTTAGATATATCACGTATGAGATATTAGCGATAATATTAACCAAATATTTATCACCACCATCTAGTGGCTTCAATTCTAATTGGAACATTCTACTACTCGAACACTACCATCGAATTGTATATAATTGTTACAATTTATAGTGAAACAATAATTCCCTCCTAAACTTTATACATAAGTTTAACATATAATAATCAGTTAATGTTGAAGTTCAATAACAACAATGCAGTATTTTAAAGTCCCAATTTTAAAATAAAAAAGAGATACGCTTTATTAGTATGCAAGTGTTATTGCCACTACATCTCAGGGAAATACGTATGTAGGCCCTGTGGGAGACCATATTACAGAGAGAAGCTATCAAAGTGAACAACGGAAATTGTATTTTAGATAATAAATCAAATGGATCTTGGAATTAAATGAAATACATATTATGGTCAATTTTATAGATTCCAAGACATATATGTGGAATTAGCAATATGATTAAGTAATAACGATCACCATGAGATGTTCATTACGCCCAACGGGTTTCCTCAACTCCTACCATTTTATATCCAAATTGTTTGATTCGTTAAGGATAATAAGCATTAAATAATTTCTAACTTTAGACGAAAGTGAAAGGATAGATTTACACTGGGCTCGTACTGATTACTGCCTGAGCAAATCATACTAAATGCAGTGATATAGGAATCCTAATCTAATTATATCTGTAATAAGAGTATATACAGTGCTAAGGGCTCTTTTCAGTTATAGGTATGTTTAGTGAAAATAGGAGTACGCCATATGTCTAGATCAGTTATCCTGTTGTCCATTAGAATTTAATCGAAACACATATTGTTTAGACTCATAGCAGTTTAGTGCACTTGATCTATCTCTTTGTTTGTGAGGTCTTTACAAAATAATATATTGTAGCAGAACTATTAAGGTAAAACATTTAATTTTAAGTTCTTCTTCATGCAACACTCCAGATGGCGCAGTTAGTCAGGTACGTGGCATTAATGTAACATTACACAATATTTCCATAAACTCTACTGTTATTATTATTATGTTCATGTTTATCGAGATATGCCCCTTAAAAATAACAAATGCATGACATAACGACTTCAATTCATATTTCGTACACAGATTATATATTTTTGACAACCAGATACAGCATACGAACGGGCTAGTAAGCTTTGATGATTCTAGAGTTTTAATTTAATTTAATTCTTCCAATGATTAAACTTTTTTTATTTCCACAAAATAAGATCTGCAACAATTACGGTGTAATTATTATATGACATGATATGCAGGGCTCTCCAGTAGTTTGACTGAATGAACCGAACGTTCATGTATGCCTCACACTAGATATATACGATATTGTTACACGATGGAGCAAAATAAAAACTCACTTATAGTTTAAAGAACTTATAAAAAGGAGGATTTTACTGAAGAGAGAAGTAATGTGTTCGGCATACTTATTTGACTTATCAATTCAACTTAATACATTTGTCTAATATTCTACCCTGGATCCGATCTGATCATAATCTTATAGGTATGTCCTTGAGTAATCGTACTTATATGACGCGCGGTCCAGGGTATTAGAAATTCACTACCGCTCTTTAACGTGACACAAATTACATTAATTTTATTAAAGGCGTGATTTCCAAGAGTGAGGCTAAAAACAAATGTGGAGATAAGTCAGTGATGTGGGAACTTATTAAAATGGACACAGGAAGTGAAACAGTAAAATATTGCAAAATCCTTAAGCACTAAAAGCTGAAATACCAAGAAACCCGAGAGGAGCAACTTAAATTACTACAACAAATAGTAGCGAATGACAATGCTCCCGAAGATACCAAAAAAACTAATTATTAAAATAGAGAGAGAATTAATTAGCATCGACAATGAAAAAAAACACCCGGCATCATTCTGCGATCAAACGTCCAGTGGACCGAGTATGACGAACAACATTCTTCTTTTTTCTTAAATCTTGAAAATCTGAACAACTACATAACTCAGTTGAATATAACTGGTAACATAATAAACGATCGAGTTCAGGTTCTCAGTGAAGAAAGAAAGTTGTATGTAAAGTTGTATGCCGAATCTGACGAAGACAATCTACATCATCAAACTAAAATACAAGATATCAGAATAAGTGAGAAATATCCAAAACTAAGATCTAGTGAAAGAGTGAAATGTGAAGTAACAATTAATGAACATACGTGTGCTGAATCGGTGGGCAAAATAAACAAAAATGGTAAAACTCCTTTAATAGATGGTCTTCCAGCAGATTTCTATACATTTTTCTGGAAGGACATCACATATTTAATAATTAACTGAATCAGTAACTCATTTAAAAACGGTACACTCCATTCTTAGCAATGTAC
This sequence comes from Paralvinella palmiformis, assembly GCA_025642065.1. Lineage (NCBI taxonomy): Eukaryota > Metazoa > Annelida > Polychaeta > Terebellida > Alvinellidae > Paralvinella > Paralvinella palmiformis. The sequence continues at coordinate 57,076 of JAODUP010001256.1, forward strand.
ATATATTTAGAGGTATTCGACAAAGTTGCCCCCTCTCTGTTTATTTATGTTTGCTCATTGTTGAAATGTTAGCCATCAATATAAGACACGCAAAACATTAAAGGCATAAAACTGAAGTCTAAAGAAATTAAATTAGTCAATTGGCTGATGACACCACCCTCGTATTGGAGAGCTGTGAATCAATAAAATAGGTAAAAGATCTATTGCACAACTTTGAGTTAACACCAACATGGAGAAAACACAAGCATTTATGATTGACAAACATATAAAAAGCTTCAAGAGTGATTATAATCTAAATTGGACTGATTCACATTCTAGGACTGCTTATATGTAAAACGGAAGTAGAAAGTATAAAATATAATTTTGAACCAAGAATGAAAAAGGTTTGGACCATGTTTAATATATGGAAGGAAATAAATATATATCTCAAAGGAAAGGTAACGGTGATAAACAGCCTCGCTGCATCACTCTTAGTTTATCCATGAACTGCATTAAATAGCCTAGAAAATATAATAAAAGATACCGACAAAATATTTTGTGAATTTCTCTGGAATGGAAAGGTAAATATAATGGCAAGAAGCATAATGTTTAAATAAATAGAACAAGGAAGCCTTAATTTGATTGAGAAACGTCAGATCACTAAAACCGCACGGGTTAGGTGCGCAATAAATAATCCTACTACCTCGTGGAAACTGATATTATACCACATAATTGGGTTACCGTTCGAATCTTTTTTGCGATGCACCGGAATAATCAAACACTTATTAGAAGATCTACCCAAATTTTATAGAAATAATAGGCATGATCTAAACACCTTACGTAACAATAAGCCCAACACAATCTCGAAAACCATACATGAAACACTATGGTTCAATAAAAACATCACAGTTGACCATAACGCAGTATTCTGGAAATTTTGGTTCCGAATTGTAATCAGCTATGTAGGATATATACTAGAATCCTTCGGTAATTTTCTGAGCCAGGATGAACTTAACAATTAGTATAAAACCAATTGTTCCTTTCTAAACCATCTGAGATTTATACCTGGCTCATGGAGACATATATTAGAACTACAAAAATATTATTTACATAGAGTACAAACATACCAGCAGCCGTCTCTCTATAGATAAGAATTTTAAGATAGAGTCACTGCATTCACCAACTGTATATCTACTAGGTACAAAACTTCAAAGTATTATACTGGAAATTTAAACAAATTCGAACACCAGCAATGCTAGCAATATGCCTCACGAGATGTGAGGAATCAGTATAATATAGATCACAGCATCTAGCCATCGATATTTACAGCCCCCTTTAAGGTGTCCCGGGACACCTGTTTGCAGTCCTTTCATTAAAGGTTATTACATAGCATTGTGGTATGTAATGCATGGTTTTATTTTAGAAAAGTGGTAAATGCTAACCATTGCCAATATGTATACTGTACCTATAATAATTTAGATGATATCAGTCATCTTCGTATATGTATTCCAGGTAGTAGATATTGGGAATCATTTGTAATGTGGTGGAATTCCTTAAAATATTCAAAATTAAGTCCATTGCCAATATCATTCTGAGATTTATAGTTGAAACTAATAAGGACATATTCCTTAAGTATTGTCTAATTGTTGCCAAATATTATATATATTGTACTAAAAAAATCAAAAACATACTAATCTTCTTACATTCCTGGCTATTTAAAAAAAAACTCCAAGTTGAGGAAACAATAGGCATTTAGCAATGTAGGCAAGAACAATTCAGAAATATATGGGTCTATATACTTACTATTTTGTGATAATCTATTTTTATATTTATGATCAACAGTCATACTTTTATTACCACGACAATATTGGCACGAACATTACTAATTATATATGTATTTCATGTTTTGTATTATGTTGCAATGTATGTTTTTACATTATGCTAAAAGTGATCTTTGGCTATTTAGATATTGGTGTATGTGTGTATGAGAAAAAAAAGATGATTATTTAAAAAACAACACACACACATATATATATATATATATATATGTGTGTGTGTGTGTGTATGTGTGTGTGTGTGTGTTATTTATTTTACATAAATTGAAAATATTTATGTTACATTCAACCTAGCTTAGAACCTTTTAGAAATAGTTTGAAGAACTAGCAATTGTTTCTTATGACTGGCTACCTCAGATACATATTGTCTATACTTATTGATTCAATGCTTTTATAAATTATAGTTTATGGCATATTGCCAGAATTTAAGTGAAATGACGGAGTTTCGAAACTCAGCACAGACTAACCACAAGTAGGGAATTTCACGCTATATCTTAGTTATTGATACATTATTTTAACATATTATAATATGCGTGTCATTGGCATGCAAGTCACTTTTAATATCATTACCAATTGTAGTCATTTGACAGAATTCATTACGTATTCTTATATATTTGAGACTTTTATGTTTACTGTGGATCACAATAGTTCATGTCGTATAGGTAACATGGCTTCAGATAATGGCCTTGTCAAATTAGTCACAGTAAAAGAGTGACTAATCCAGACAAATAGCAAGATATTATCTTACAAATGTATCATCTATTTTAATTATCAAAATAGTGCATATCATATATGGCTAAATCTCATAGCAATCCATCTCATATCAATATCGCATTGTGGCCGACTATCAGGAAGTAAGTCTTTCATTAGGGCTTAGATCCAGAAATGTATATCCCTGGTGAACGATAGCGTCTGAGATATAAAAAGCATAAACATCAAACAAGTGAAGTGCAATTTTCTCGGTATTCATTAACAATTTTCAATTCTTAGTACAGATATCCAGATGGAAAATGTCCCAGATTTAGATTAAAATCTAATTCCAGTCATTCTTTGAAAGTTTTTTTTGCCAGGTGTTCTGCTGTATTATATATGGTTAATAACTAACTTACCTACTAGCCAGCTCGTGTATAAATCCGTTGGTTTATATCCACCATGGTGTTAATATATATATGGATATTAACAAAAGAAGTAATATCCTTGGCCTCACCAATCGGCTTGCTGCTAAAGCAAAATCGTTAGCCAAGTGACTGTGATCATCCGACGTTGAATATTTGATTATTACACGTGCAAAATTGATATAATTAAGATGGTAAAACATTCGTTAACACTGTTTGTTTTAATTAATTGTGAGGACATTGTTTTATTTCTTAATGCTGGTTTGAAAAGGGTTTTCTCTTGTGTCAGACGACGACAGAGGAAGGGCAGTGGACTATTGCCATTTTATTGTTGTTATTGCTTTTATTGTTGTTAATTTGTCATGCTGTTATTATTATTAATATTAGTAGTAGTAGTAGTAGTAGTATGTATTCTTAATTCTTTATTATTCACAACAATATTCTAGGTTTGGCCTACAAACAGCTAATTGGGTCTGTAATAAGTTCCGTTTTTTCCGTAATTTCGATTTTTTTCTAATTACTATACTCTGTTATTTGTAGTCTATACTTAGATAGGATAGTCCTATAAAATCACTGTACATAAGTCTCCTAATATAGGTATGTACTAATTCTAACAGGTTCCTTTATGGAAAGGGCTTACACCCAAGCCAAAGAAATTTCAGCTATTATTAATTGAGAGTAAGCTGATAACCGAGAAGACAAGGCTCCGTGCATGATGTTGCCCAATAAGTTGACCTTCTTTAATCCATCAGACGTTGTTAGGATCGGGAACGGATTAGTTCAACGGTCGTCATGCATAGAAAGATCAGATAAATCCGCTTACGAGGAATGCAGAATATAAAACACTGTCTTGTATGTTGACGATCAATATTCAGAGACGTAACAAAGCTTTTATAAATACTCATGGGCAGTTCTAGTTGTATAGCCCCCTCTTAAGGAATGCTACACTTTGGATGGATCTTGTCTTGTTCGGGTTTCCATTTCCGACGTTTATTTTCGCTTAATGACTCTATTTAACAAAACTGGAAGGTGGTGGAAATTTATTTTGAAGCAAACAATGGACAGTCAGTAAGGAACGAATAAAATGCGATTAAATTAATCGTTTTTCGGATGAGTGGCTAAATAAGGGAGTAAATGAGTGAGTGAGGCGAGATGAATCAATGAGTAGATGAGTGAATGAATGAAGGAGTAAGAGTGAGTGAGTGAGTCAGTCAGTCAGTCATTTAGCGAATCAAACACATCACGTCCTGTCAGGTCTTCATTTTTTATTGATGAGTGAACCAGTCTCTACATGATAGCATTGCAGCTGCCGGAGCCTCGAACTTCCTACACTTCGGCTACGAATCCGACGCTCTAACTAACTGCGCCGTTACGGCTCGACTCGGGAACGTGTAGAACTAGTTCATTACTTCAAGGTGTAGTTGGTTTTAAAGGGCAACTAGTCCTGCAGGACTAGTGACTACACATGTTAGGTTCTATCCCTGCTGATTGTGTGTGTGTGCGAGTGAGTGAGTGAATGAGTGAGTCAGTAAGCCAGTACGTTCGTCAATGAGTCAGATAGTCAGTTACTCAGATATTCAGTCAGTCAATCAGTCAATAAATAAATCAGTCTGTCAGTCAATCAGTCAATCAGTCAGTAATGCAGTGAGAGAGAGTGAGTAAGTGAATAAGTGAGTGAATGAGTCAGTCAGTCAGTCTGTCTGTCAGTCAGTCAGTGTCAGTCAGTCAATCAGTCAGTCAGTCAGTCAGTCAGTCAGACGGTCAGTCAGTTAGTCAGGCACTCACTCACTCAACCATTCATTCACTCACTCAGACACTCATTTACTCACCACTCACTCACTCACTCAGACAGTCAGTTTGTCAATCAATCAGTCAGTCAGTCTGTCTGTCTGTCAGTCAGTTTTTCAGTCAGTCAGTCAGTCAGTCAGTCAATAACTCAGTCAATTTGTCAGTCAGTCATTCAGTCAGTAAGCCAGTGAGTTTACCAGCTTGAAATAATATTGTACAGAAGTTAATCAGTATTTGGGAATATAATTTCGGTTGTACAACACTCATTTACTCACTCACTCACTCACTCACTCAGACAGTCAGTTTGTCAATCAATCAGTCAGTCAGTCTGTCTGTCTGTCAGTCAGTTTTTCAGTCAGTCAGTCAGTCAGTCAGTCAATAACTCAGTCAATTAGTCAGTCAGTCATTCAGTCAGTAAGCCAGTGAGTTTACCAGCTTGAAATAATATTGTACAGAAGTTAATCAGTATTTGGGAATATAATTTCGGTTGTACAAAGCTCCATATTTTAAATCCACATGTTGCCTCTATCTCACAAATGTTGCAAATATGTATCTCACCTTTTCTCGCTAACATCAACTTCATATGATAGCTGATGTAGAGCGTAGATGAAAATCACATAAAAAACGGGTATTAACTGATAAAAAGACCTCAGTATTATCTGCAAAAATCGACAACAAAAGAAAATAAAGCATTACACGTTAATGGCTTTTGTGCACTGCGGATAATAGATGAAGAACATACAAAACTATCAAGATTAAGAAAATAATTCAATGATGTTAACAATTATATATTTCATCTTATAGTCTAAGCTACTGCCAGCGGCCTAATGGAAATAAGATATTTGAATCAGTAAAGCAACTTTCATTACATTATTATACAGTTCTGTCTATGTTTCATTGTTAAAGCACAAACTGTCTACAATACATCATGCTTAGGTTTCTATTGTTTTCTTCCTTCGAGAATATGGCGCGTTTTATTTCCTGGTGAATGAAACATGCTTATTATCAAGAGGATTCGTGAATAATACAATTTCACGTATATATAGATTTATGTGGATCAATATTATGAAGAAGTAAATGTGGACCTCTTAAACCTCATAATAAATAAATAATTTGTGCGAAGAAATTCGAAAACAAAGTTTGTCACAATGGCACCAGATTGCCATGTTGCTGATAATAAAATAGGTTTATGGCAAGAGGACTGGTAGCATTTAATGACATTAGTGGAGCTTATCTTGTTATATGAAATTACTTGGCTTTCTAATTTTAGAAGGTGATAGACCATAAATTGTCTAAAGTACCGCTTATGTCTGGATTTATAAGTATCTAATTAGAGAACATATTGCCGACTATGACTTGGTGAAAGGAGTTTTTTTATGGCTATCAAAATAATCTAGTATCACAAAAGCAGAACCACATTGCACCACGAATGAGCGTAAATTCAGTTAACTAGCCGTAATCATCCATCACCGATTTCCCCTTTATACAGAGAAAGAAGTCCTTTAGAATATGCGATCGATTTAGAGTATATGCGGTTTGAGTAAAACGTGAATAAATTCGTCTTAAGTGTATATTTGTGTGTATGTTTAAGTTTATTCATGTTTGTACGTGTATGTGTATGTGTGTGTGTGTGTGTGTGTTTGTGTGTGTGTGTGTGTGTGTGTGTGTGTGTGTATGTGTGTGTGTGTGTGTGTCAATACATACATTGTTGAACATAAATATTCAGAAGACAAAATATATATATACATCTGAATTATGTAAAAAATCGAAAAATGAGAAGCTGAGGGGTGAATGATATTTTGTTACTATTCAAAAATCAACATCTTTCATATCTTAACATTTTAAGATAATTAAATATTCACAAAAGATTATTCTATGGAACAGTTATATTCACAAATGCAAATATTGATCGTATTTCTTAGTTAGAAGGAACAACAAGGACATATCACCAACGGTTAACTGAAAATTAATTATATTTATCTGTCAATATTAAAGGTTTTTAAACTGGTCATTACAGAATTAATATTTCTGATCAACGAAGACTGCTAAAATGATTGAATCTGCTTATCAACGTCATTCTAAACCTGTTCTCTGGGGTGATTAAATAATCTCTTTGTGGCGTCTGGTGACAAAGAAGCAAGACGATAAAAAGATGGACGCAGGAGACGAATCTGGCAAGCCGAAACATTTTCGTCTAATAATGATTAATTCGGCTTATACCAAAAGGCAGAGGTAACTACACATAACTCATCTACTGGAATTATTTAGATCTTTTGCAAAGTGAATTTACAATAGAATTATGGGGAAAAGATATAATTTAGAGAACCCAGTTCATATATATATATATATATATATATATATATATATATATATATATATTACAAAACTTCTATAGCGCCAATATCCTCGAAAAGAATGCAGCTCAGTAGCGCACCTAGTACAGGGGTTTGGCAAACTCATAGTCCGGGTACGATGCAAAGTTCATTACCAAAGATCAGATGGCAAGGAAACTTAGGAAGGCTAAGGAAGTCTGAAAATGTGAGATTTCAACTGGTGATGGAAAGAAACTATGCTATTTGATGACTTAACGTGTTCATAGAGTGAATTCTAAAGATTAGGGACAGCAACTGAAAATTTAAGTTTTAACCCTGGGACCAGATTAACGGAATGCTTTAGGCTTGGGTGCTAAAGAAATCATGGAAAATAGATATGAAGATTCTCCAGAAGAAAGAGTTTGGTAGGCAATAGTCCAGAGTTTCAAAATGTCTGTTATACTGTCTGCTATGTATATTTGGATATCATCTGCATGTAAATGGTGGTCCAATTTATGGCTGTAATAAGTGAGCTTAGTGAAGTGGTATACAGCGTAAACAGTAGTGGTCCAAGAACAGAGCCTTGGGGAACACCGCAAAACAGAGGCACTGCATTTTAAAAACATTTTCTTATTTTTATTGATTGAAAACTATTTATTAAGAAGGTATGTGCAGTGCCTGATATGCCATACCAATAAGCGCGGTGCTCTAGAAGAACAGAATAATCGATGGCGTGAGAAGCTGCAGATAAATCTAAAAGTGTTAGTGCTGTGACCTTTCCTGTGTCCACGTTTAGTGCTATGTCGTTATAAACTTTTAATAGAGCGGCTTCTGTAGAATGAAACGTGTAGTTTTAAGTCAAAACCGGCTAAAAGGTCATTTAATGTGGAAGTAGCAGTAGACTGTGTATCCAAATGAAGGTTGAAAGTTATTCTAGTAGAGCGATAGAGACATATGAAGTAACAAGTAAATTAACTTTATTGGATTCCAGAAAGCCAGCACTACCTCAACGTTCAGACTGACGTGGTAGGAGGTAAAAGGAATACTCAGGGCGGCAGTTATAAGAAATCCAGGAGGTTGTGTCATGAGGGCTAAAACCAAGTCTCAGTGAAGGCGAGCATATCAATTTTTTTTAGATATTACTAAGTCTGTGATACTGGCCGATTTATTATGGATGGACCTAACGTTGCTGGTCGACACGGCAGATATTTTACAGGATAGGAGAGCCCTAATTCATATGAATGTCAGCTGCTAGTAGTATACAAATAGTTAAAAACATATTAAGAGATTTAGTTGTATGCATAAGGCTGTGAGGAAGTGAGAAAGTTATCGCTCTCCAGGAACAATTGTACTTTAACGTGGAGACAGTTTTCCTGATGGGATCAGACATATAGTTTTTATATTTTTTATTTTGGACGAGCTTGAGATCAACATAGGGTAACGGTAGTGTATGTGTGTAGTGATAAAAGATTTGTGTAGGGTTAGGGAAAATGACAGGTTGCATGCCATGTGGATACAAGTGAAAAAATGAATACTTATTGGAAAGCAAAATCTCCTCTGCAGGTAAGAGGGGAAATATGCCATGGTTCAATGTGAAAACAACTAGAACCCAGCTGGAAACAGAAAACCAACTAGGAAAACAACTAGAAAAACTCGAAAAACAATCGCAAAAGCAACTCGAAGAACAAACAGCTAGAACAGTTTTAGCTATTGCTTTCGTAGTTATCAGCTACTTAAAGAGACATAAATTAAATATACTATATAGATCTAGACTGTACTGGCGACACTACCAAGATGTCAACAAATTTAATATTATATTTTGAGTAGAGCACGGAAAAATCAAGAAACCGTTTCGTACAAGTAAGGACGACTAAGTACTATTTTAGATGTTAACTACAAATGGTTATAACACTGAAGATAATGCATTGTTCAAGCAAAACATGGCGACAACAAAAGGCAGCGAAACCAATCTATCATATTATCGCCCACAATTACGGAAGCGTACTTAATAAAAGATGAAATTGTGTCAGTTGCACTCTAGAGATATACATCTTTTATTGATACTAATTAGGTCAACGGGTATCGTGGCAGCGAGGTAACCGGTAAGGCACTCCTGTTCTTCATTCGAGACCCGATGTTGTAACCATTTATCAGCTAAGATAATTTGACCGGAGACTTTAACGTTCACATTAAGATAATAAATTCATCAGACCATAGTACATTTGTATTATCAGCCAATGATAGTTATAGGAGTTGCTTAAACAATCAATATTCTCTAGTTGCCTTATTTGTACAGGAACTATTTTAGCCGGTCAAATAAATGGAATACAGCAATGTCAAGAGCAATTATGCGTTCTTCGGCTTGTATGATTACTTTTTTATTAACTCTGATACACATTTGTTTCGACTAAAGTTATTGGATGCATCAAATAAAAGACGACTGACATTATTTTATATTGATGTTGTAAAAGACTAAATCATCGAATTCGAACGATTATCATCATCAGCAGGTGGATGTCTATGGTAGCATATCGAAAGACTTGAAGGTCAACGTATCATTGTAAGTAAATACCATTTTAATACCATAATTAGCTGGGGGCGTTTGTTATTGGATTCTGTGAATAAAATACTACATAAATTAAACTCATCTCCATGGTTGTACACCTGTAATTGTTTCAAATCGAAACTGAACAACGTCTCAAAACTAACAATATCAGCGCAGGTTAAGAATGTTGTGCTATCTTATCGATAACAACGCCGTTTAGGAAGTATTTCGTTTAGTTATATACTACTACTACTAGCATTAATTATTTACCGTTTGTGAGTTTAGCACAACATCATATCACATCAAACATTCATCTTGTGTGGAAGTGCGTAACGCTATTTAGAAATTCCAGTTTTCAATGTTGTTTGCACAGAAAAAATAATATCCATCATTCAAAATAATAATTCGCTTTTAGATACTTTTAGATGTAGTATCACTGTACAGAGAATTAGAGTTTGCATTTTGGAATTTGGGCTTGGAAGATTATAACGTGCATCTGTTTTTTGGAACAAGAAAAAAGTTGAAAGAAATTCAGATAGTGAGTGAGTGGGTGGATGGGTGAGTGAGTGAGTGAGTGAGTGAGTGAGTGAGTGAGTGAGTGAGTGAGTGAGTGAGTGAGTGAGTGAGTGAGTGAGGATAGTGAGGGAGTGAGTGAGTGAGTGAGTGAGTGAGTGAGTGAGTGAGTGAGTGAGTGAGTGAGTGAGTGAGTGAGTGAGTGAGTGAGTGAGTGAGTGAGTGAGTGAGTGAGTGAGTGAGTGAGTGAGTGAGTGAGTGAGTGAGTGAGTGAGTGAGTGAGTGAGTGAGTGAGTGAGTGAGTGAGTGAGTGAGTGAGTGAGTGAGTGAGTGAGTGAGTGAGTGAGTGAGTGAGTGAGTGAGTGAGTGAGTGAGTGAGTGAGTGAGTGAGTGAGTGAGTGAATCAGTAAAGCAACTTTCATTACATTATTATACAGTTCTGTCTATGTTTCATTGTTAAAGCACAAACTGTCTACAATACATCATGCTTAGGTTTCTATTGTTTTCTTCCTTCGAGAATATGGCGTGTTTTATTTCCTGGTGAATGAAACATGCTTATTATCAAGAGGATTCGTGAATAATACAATTTCACGTATATATAGATTTATGTGGATCAATATTATGAAGAAGTAAATGTGGACCTCTTAAACCTTATAATAAATAAATAATTTGTGCGAAGAAATTCGAAAACAAAGTTTGTCACAATGGCACCAGATTGCCATGTTGCTGATAATAAAATAGGTTTATGGCAAGAGGACTGGTAGCATTTAATGACATTAGTGGAGCTTATCTTGTTATATGAAATTACTTGGCTTTCTAATTTTAGAAGGTGATAGACCATAAATTGTCTAAAGTACCGCTTATGTCTGGATTTATAAGTATCTAATTAGAGAACATATTGCCGACTATGACTTGGTGAAAGGAGTTTTTTATGGCTATCAAAATAATCTAGTATCACAAAAGCAGAACCACATTGCACCACGAATGAGCGTAAATTCAGTTAACTAGCCGTAATCATCGATCACCGATTTCCCCTTTATACAGAGAAAGAAGTCCTTTAGAATATGCGATCGATTTAGAGTATGTGCGGTTTGAGTAAAACGTGAATAAATTCGTCTTAAGTGTATATTTGTATGTATGTTTAAGTTTATTCATGTTTGTACGTGTACGTATATGTACGCGCGCGCGCGGGCGCGGGGTGTGTGTGTGTGTGTGTGTGTGTGTGTGTGTATACATTTGTTGAACATAAATATTCAGAAGACAAAAATATATATATACATCTGAATTATGTAAAAAATCGAAAAATGAGAAGCTGAGGGGTGAATAATATTTTGTTACTATTCAAAAATCAACATCTTTCATATCTTAACATTTTAAGATAATTAAATATTCACAAAAGATTATTCTATGGAACAGTTATATTGAAAAATGCAAATATTGATCGTATTTCTTAGTTAGAAGGAACAACAAGGACATATCACCAACGGTTAACTGAAAATTAATTACATTTATCTGTCAATATTAAAGGTTTTTAAACTGGTCATTACATAATTGATAGTTCTGATCAACGAAGACTGCTAAAATGATTGAATCTGCTTATGAACGTCATTCTCAACCTGTTCTCTGGGGTGATTAAATAATCTCTTTGTGGCGTCTAGTGACAAAGAAGCAAGACGATGAAAAGATGGACGCAGGAAACGAATCTGGCAAGCCGAAACATTTTCGTCTAATAATGATTAATTCGGCTTATACCAAAAGGCAGAGGTAACTACTACACATAACTCATCTACTGGAATTATTTAGATCTTTTGCAAAGGGGAATTTAATGAATTAGGGGAAAAATTATGAAACCAGTTCATATATATATATATATATATATATATATATATATATATATATATATAATATACAAAACTCATATATGCCAATATCCTCGAAAAGAATCGAGCTCAGTAACGCACCTAGTACAGGGGTTTGGCAAACTCATAGTCCGGGTACGATGCAAAGTTCATTACCAAAGGTCAGATGGCAAAGAAACTTAGGAAGGTTAAGGAAGTTTGAAAATGTGAGATTTCAACTGGTGATGGAAAGAAACTATTCTATTTGATGACTTAACATGTTCACAGAGTGAATTCTAAAGATTAGGGACAGCAACTGAAAATGCACGAGTCCAAATTTAAGTTTTAACCCTAGGACCAGACAACAAGTGAAAACCAGATTAACGGAATGCTTTAGGCTTGGGTGCTAAAGAAATCATGGAAAATAGATATGAAGATTCTCCAGAAGAAAGAGTTTGGTAGGCAATAGTCCAGAGTTTCAAAATGTCTGTTATACTGTCTGCTATGTATATTTGGATGTCATCTGCATGTAAATGGTGGTCTAATTTATGGCTGTAATAAGTGAGCTTAGTGAAGTGGTATACAGGGTAAACAGTAGTGGTCCAAGAACAGAGCCTTGGGGAACACCGCAAAACAAAGGCACTGCATTTAAAAAACATTTTCTTATTTTTATTGATTGAAAACTATTTATTAAGAAGGTATGTGCAGTGCCTGATATGCCATACCAATAAGCGCGGTGCTCTAGAAGAACAGAATAATCGATGGCGTGAAAAGCTGCAGATAAATCTAAAAGTGTTAGTGTTGTCACCTTTCCTGTGTCCACGTTTAGTGCTATGTCGTTATAACCTTTTAATAGAGCGGCTTCTGTAGAATGAAACGTGTTGTTTTAAGTCAAAACTGGCTAAAAAGTCATTGAATGTGGAAGTAGCAGTAGACTGTGTATCCAAATGAAGGTTGAAAGTTATTCTAGTAGGGCGATAGAGACATATGAAGTAACAAGTAAATTAACTTTATTGGATTCCAGAAAGCCAGCACTACCTCAACGTTCAGACTGACGTGGTTGGAGGTAAAAGGAATAATCAGGGCGGCAGTTATAAGAAATCCAGGAGGTTGTGTCATGAGAGCTAAACTAAGTCTTAGTGAGGGCGGGCATATCATTTTTTTTAGATGTTACTAAGTCTGTGATACTGGCTGATTTATTATGGACGGACCTAACGTTGCTGGTCGCCAAGCAGATATTTTACAGGATAGGAGAGTCCTAATTCATATGAATGTCAGCTGCTAGTAGTATACAAATAGTTAGAAACATATTAAGAGATTTAGTTGTATGCATAAGACTGTGAGGAAGTGAGAAAGTTATCGCTCTCCAGGAACAATTGTACTTTAACAGTTTTCCTGATGGGATCAGACATATAGTTTTTATTTTTTTATTTTGGACGAGCTTGAGATCAACATAGGGTAACGGTAATGTATGTGTGTAGTGATAAAAGAGTTGTGTAGGGTTAGGAAAAAATGACAAGTTGCATGCCATGTGGATACAAGTGAAAAAATGAATACTTATTGGAAAGCAAATCTCCTCTGCAGGTAAGAGGGGGAATATGCCATGGTTCGGTGTGAAAACGACTAGAACCCAGCTGGAAACAGAAAACCAACTAGGAAAACACCTAGAAAAACTCGAAAAACCATCGCAAAAAGGAACTCGAAGAACAGACAGCTAGAACAGTTTTAGCTATTGCTTTCGTAGTTATCAGCTACTTAAAGAGACAGAAATTGAATATACTATATAGATCTAGACTGTACTGGCGACACTACCAAGATGTAAACAAATTTAATATTGTATTTTGAGTAGAGCACGGAAAAATCAAGAAACCGTTTCGTACAAGTAAGGACGACTAAGTACTATTTTAGATGTTAACTAGAAATGGTTATAACACTGAAGAAAATGCAATTTTCAAGCAAAACATGGCGACAACAAAAGGCAGCGAAACCAATCTATCATATTATCGCCCACAATTACGGAAGCGTACTTAATAAAGGGTGAAATTGTGTCAGCTGCACTCTAGAGATATACATCTTTTATTGATACTAATTAGGTCAACGGGTATCGTGGCAGCGAGATAACCGGTAAGGCACCCCTGTTCTTCATTCGAGACCCGATGTTATAACCATTTATCAGCTAAGATAATTTGACCGGAGACGCTAACGTTCACATTAAGATAATCAATTCATCAGACCATAATACATTTGTATTATCAGCCAATGATAGTTATAGGAATTGCTTAAACAATCAATATTCTCTAGTTGCCTTATTTGTACAGGAACTATTTTAGCCGGTCAAATAAATGGAATACAGCAATGTCAAGAGCAATTATGCGTCCTTCGTCTTGTATGATTACTTCTTTATTAACTCTGATACATATTTGTTTCGACTAAAGTTATTGGATGCATCAAATAAAAGACGACTGACATTATTTTATATTGCTGTTGCAAAAGACTAAATCATCGAATTCGAACGATTATCATCATCAGCAGGTGGATGTCTATGGTAGCATATCGAAAGACTTGAAAGTCAACGTATCATTGTAAGTACATATCATTGTAATACCATAATTAGCTGGGGGCGTTTGTTATTGGATTCTGTGAATAAAATACTACATAAATTAAAACTCATCTCCATGGTTGTACACCTGTAATTCTTTCAAATCGAAACTGAACAACGTCTCAAAACTAACAATATCAGCGCAGGTTAAGAATGTTGTGCTATCTTATCGATAACAACGCCGTTTAGGAAGTATTTTGGTTAGTTATATACTACTGTTGATGCCTGTATCCTAGCATTAATGATTTACCGTTTGTGAGTTTAGCACAACATCATATCATATCAAACATTCATCTTGTGCGGAAGTGCGTAACGCTATTTAGAAATTCCAGTTTTCAATGTTGTTTGCACAGAAAAAATTATATCCATTATTCAAAATAATAATTCGCTTTTAGATACTTGTTATATGTAGTATCACTGTACAGAGAATTATAGTTTGCATTTTGGAATATGAGCTTGGAAGATTATAACGTGCATCTGGTTTTTGGAACAAGAAAAAAGTTGAAAGAAATTCAGATAGTGAGTGAGTGAGTGAGTGAATGAGTGAGTGAGTGAGTGAGTGAGTGAGTGAGTGAGTGAGTGAGTGAGTGAGTGAGTGAGTGAGTGAGTGAGTGAGTGAGTGAGTGAGTGAGTGAGTGAGTGAGTGAGTGAGTGAGTGAGTGATTGTTGATTGGTGAGTGATGTGAGTGGTGAGTGGTGGTGGTGGTGGTGGTGGTGGTGGTGGTGGTGGTGGTGGTGAGTGAGTGAGTGAGTGAGTGAGTGAGTGAGTGAGTGAGTGAGTGAGTGGTGAGTGAGTGAGTGAGTGAGTGTTACTTAAATTAACTTTTTTTTGATTAGTTAATAAATGTATTTGATGTTGCTGATATTATGCATAACTTTAGAGCATATATATATATATATATATATATATATACATTGCTCTTTCTAGGACACTGAATGGCCTAAATCGTGCCGATGTGTCATTAAACAACATTCATTCATCCATCCTTCATTGCTCTATTATTCTGAAATTCCTGGTTATTTTAGGAAACAAATTTAAAGTTGATGAACAAATATGCATCCAACAATATAGGCAATACTAATTCAGAAATATATAGGGCTATATATTTAATTTATTGTGATAGTCTGTTTTCATATTTATAGTCAACAGTCATACTTCTATTAACATGACAATTACTTGTGTATATTATTAATTATATATGTATTTCGTGGCTTGTGTTATGTTGAATGTATATTTTGACATTATGGTAAAAGTAGTCTATTGCTATGTAAATATTGTTTTATGTGTGTATAAGAAATGGAGAAGATTGTTTTAAACTGTAGATTTAGAGCGTTTTATGCGTAATGAAAGATAAAACCTTGGGAAGCGACACCTGACAGCAAAACCTTTACTACAGTTTGCCACATTTTAAATATATACTTATAGGTTTTTGACATTTTTACTGCAGTATCCAACCAGAAATTAATTTAAGCTTTAATTATGTTAAATATTAAAACAATATAAGCCTTTACGTGGTATCATTCCATCAAGTTGAGGTAGCTTGATGATCGACTGTAACGGCGTTATCGTACACTAGGAGCATCACGAAAGCCAACCATAAATTTCGCACTGACGTCATGACTTGTACTCATTGAAACAAAGATCTGGATAATTCTCAATTTATGTACTGTCCTATTGGTCCATAAAATATTGACCTAGGTCAGTTAATATATATATATATATATATATATATATATATATATATATGTATATAGTTCCATGTGGATTGTTTTAGGTCTCTTGTCTACACATACAATCCATAGCTTAAAGAAGCCAAGAACTGTTTTATGTTGTTCTCTTCGTGTCAATCTGCCAGTATATTTCGAGATGATATCGGCTAGATGTTACTTGCGGTTGCGATCAATTTGATTTAAGCCCTACTACAAATACAATAACTAGGCAATATTATGCGTGACATTAGACTGTATGTCAATTTAATGTATCAATATAATGTGACATGTTATATATGGTCGGGTTATATGGAGTTAAAGCCCTTAGCTTCTTTCAGGTCGATATATTCTGCTCAATCTGATCACACGTGGAATATATGTTAGAAGAGCGTCATTCCGAGGAATTAAACTTGAAAGCTAACAGGAAGGTTTGTACTGCAATGCTCAAGCAGTATAGCTTAATGAAATCTATACATGAAATTAGAGTTATAAATTCATGGGAACTGTTATAAGGTAACTCGATATGTACTAACTAATGATTATTGCAATGCATTATTACATTCGACCCATTTAGCCTACCATGTGCACAAAGGTGGCCGTAAAAGCCAAGCAGGAATAAAGTATTATAAATCTGGATGTTCCTCGTGCCCAAATACAAAAATAACAGTCGTATAATTAAAGATCTACATCTAGCATTCCTAGGCATTTAGGAAATCACAAACAGCGTACTCATAATAAAATAAGATGAGCCACATAATTGAATTTCGGCAGCTTAAATAGTATATATTTTGTTCACATTATATGTTTTTGCTGACTTTAGTAATAGAACCAACGATTAATGTTAACTAGGGACATATTGCTTTCATATGCTAAATATGTTAAATGTATAGCAACGCTAGTCATATCTTATTATTAACTGCTTACCTGAGCGTACCTTAGACTATGTAAGATGATTACTGATCAATAAAAAGAAAACG
The DNA here is from genome assembly GCA_025642065.1 of Paralvinella palmiformis. Lineage (NCBI taxonomy): Eukaryota > Metazoa > Annelida > Polychaeta > Terebellida > Alvinellidae > Paralvinella > Paralvinella palmiformis. Next base: position 74,287 of record JAODUP010001256.1, read on the forward strand.
AAAGAAAACATTTGTCCGATAATTCAAAAATATCAATTAAAATGATAACTAACGAAAGATTGAACTACACTAATTGTATTATCCACATTTAGTATCATCGCTGATCACTGATTTATCATCGAAATCAACCTTAGAGGTGATATCTGATAATTATCGCTTATAATCATTGAATACAGAAGAACTTACCGGTGAATTCGAAGCTTTTCCACGTGAAGAAGTAACGAGCTACCATCAACATATTTAGAAGACACTGATGTAGAATCGGTGGTATATTTTATTCCGAGAGGATATGTATTACAAAATTATGTACTTAAACGCTCTGGTACGGATTAAAAACACTAATTTAGAGGTTTCCACATTCGATGGTTTGACAGGTAATGCCATAGTTTTAGCCTTGGACTGTAATCGACAGATGGCAGCGATACCCTCCTTGATAATATAAAAGAGCGCTTAATATGGAGTATTCCAATCTCTCGAATAACACCATCCACATTGTAATAATCAAATAATTTGTAAATTGGACAATGGTAATTTTCAGAACTAGTCCCGTTTTGAGAAAGCGTGGAGTCCGATGTTTTCTTCTAAACAAAGATAAGAGGTAAAAAGTACTGATATTGCACTACAGACAGTACTCAATCTAAAGCGTTTAGTATATCACTACTGATATTGTGACACCACACTCCATATTGGAGAACCTGGTGGAGCAATACAATACGTGCCTCACTAACCTGACAGATAAACATGCTTCTATGTGAACCAAAGTGTTTACTGAGATACCACTTACACCTTCGTACAGTACAGATCCAATGGAAACGAAAAATGACGTCGGTAGTGCGAACGAGCACACCGTTTCACTAAGTTGACTGTTCTCAATAATTGGTATCGTGATGTCAGGTTCAAATCGAACCATTTTGACAGCCAGTTCCAAGCAATCATAATATGATGAGAAGATTTTGTAAGGTAGCCGAGATCAGAAATCTCTGTTCATCGCCTCTTTGGCCACATAGGGAGAGCGTGAGACTATTTACCTATGTCTATGGTCATTCTGTGCAGGAGGTCGCAGGTTCGGGACTCGGCCGTGGCACAATAGTAGGGGGAGTTGTTCATCCAACGAGACAACTGGCAAGGTATTCTCCACCGAACTTGCCATTTATTCTAAATTCTATATTAGGTAGAATTAGTCTCCGTGGGGAAGCTGTAAATTACAGACCATCTGCGTCTCCCTCATTTGAAGTTGCTAGCCACGTAAAAAAACTGCCATTTCGGCCATTATTATTATTCTTGAATAATGTGTGTCACCGAAAACAGGTTATGATGCTACCTGAGCTGCAAGCTGTGCAACTAGTAGCATTTTTCTATGACTATTTTGTTCAGGTACGTCAGTCATATCCGTAAAGATATTGGTGAACAGCTCTATATCTTCCCCCAGACTTTGCACAAACTGACACTAAGGACATTGCTTGTAGTTCTTGATCCTATTATCGGCATCTGATGCATCATATATTCAGGTCCCTATTCCTACTTGGATAATAAAACAATGTAAAGATTAGTTGATACTTACAATCCTGGATATTATTAATAGTTCACTATCATCTGGTAAATTTCCAAAATCCATAAAAATTGACTTGGTAAAACCATTGATAAAGACGTCATCGTTTGACCCATCGGAATAGAAGAACCATAGGGATATATCAAATCTCGTATCTGTATAAAAGGTTATCCAAAGGGCTGTGCTAACTATCTGAAATCATATCTTCCCGCTAATAACTTTGATGACGAACTACAGTCAGCTTACAGAAAGAAGCATAGTACGGAAACTGCACTTTTGAAAGTAGTCAGTGATATTCATTCATGTATTAATCAAGACGATGGGGATTATCATGCTTCTCGATATAAGTACTACATTTGATACTGGGTATTAAAGGAGTGGCTATTCAGGGGTTGAACTCTTATCTTCGTAGCCGCCCACAAACTGTCACCATTATGGATACAATGTCTTTGCACTTACAGACCTCTTATTCAGATTATCCAGATTAACCTATGCAAAGGTACGCACATGGCACCCAAATGTATATTCCATTCGACCATATGGGCTTGTCTAGCATAGGTAAAGCAGTGCAGTCTTTAGAGTGTTGATATCAGAAATTGAAATTGGAGAAATGGACTGATAATGAATGAAAATCAAACAGAAATGATGATCTTTGTTTCTTCTCATATCAAACTGCTTGCTCCTAGTATTGCAGTAGGTGGCGAATCTCAACCGTCTGTTGGACAAGTTAGAAATCTGTGCATGACCTTGGAAGTGCACCTAACTATGGAAGCTCATATACAGCGAGTGTGCCAATTTTCGTATTTGCAGCTGAAGACTATTCGAACTGTTCAACATGCTTTGTGACCCGATGCTCTTGAGAGATTAATGCATGCCTTTGTGACTGTTCGCCTTGATTATTGTAATTCCATCTTGGTCAGAATTACAGATGCTGCTGTCCATAAGCTTCAACTATTGCAACATTAGGCAGTGCACCTTGTGTTAAAGACACCTAGTCATTTTATCTAGACTACTCACGTTTTAAGTAAATCAACCCAGAACAGTGTTATATAGGATTACACATTATTATTATTATTATTATTATTATTATTATTATTATTATTATTATTATTATTATTAAAAGTAGCACTGGGGAACTGGTTGCATACAACGTCTGGTTTAATTCCGGATATTAACAACAGTCATGGCTGACTTTCCCCGAAATGTTACAGCATATTTAACTAGATTAACAATTTAAGAAGAGCAGTCAAAGCCTTACATCAAGTTGTAGATGCATCATCAATCAGCTACTAATCTAAAGATGTATGAACCAAAAACTAAATTTCAAACCTTCACGTCACGGGGGTACTTATTTTAAGTTGAAAACATTACATTTTACAATTGTCATAGAAACGTTAAATAATACTTTTCAAAATATTATAATTTCAATATTATAATGGGTATGGTAATTAGTTTATAAAAATAACAATTCAACTTTCAAATCATAAACATGAGCAAAACGGTAGTTCTATTCAATAATTATATATTTTTATATTTTATTTACAAATGTTATCCTTGTGGTAAGCGAACTATTGGCATTCATCCAGTTGATTATTTAAAGTGTGGGATATATTTGATAAACCAGTTTTAAGATAACCAATCAGAAATGGCAAATTGGGGCGCATGAGTTGAAAATGCTATAATAAATTAAAAGTAAACTCATTAATTGGAAATATTTACATTGATTTATGAAATCGAATTTTAGATGATAATACAAATACTTAAAATGGGTTTAACTTTGATTACAAATAATACCACTACGAATACAAATAAAACTATATTTGATCATAGATGTAATAAAATGAAAACAATCGCTCTAATCGGTTTTAATGACAAGCAACTTGCACATTGCAATCTTAATATTTCACTTCAATCCAAGTATTTTTAAATAATACGGAACACTTTTGGGATGAATAGCCAAAACGTACAGTTCCTGGATCTATTATTCTTATATGACTGGTTTAATGTAGACATTTATATCATAATCTTTATCTGATTCTCTGATATAAATCAATACAAAGTTTACAACATTTGTCTTCAGTACGATTTTTGCTTTGTATAATAAGACGTTTCGCTGAAGATGTTTTTTTCCATGGAAGCTTGATATATAAGCATAGTGTAATTCACGAATCAGGAAGTATCTGATTATAATATAGAAAGAATGGTGTTGCCTTTACTTATGTAACCTGCAATTCATATAATCATGGTTTCCATTCAAATATATATTTAACTATTGCCAAAGATTAATGAAAGCTGCCTAAACAAGTACAGATCTGTTTCAAATCTTACATTTTCACCGCATGCTATGGAATGGCAGCTGTTTTCCATCTAAACAAATATTTAATCAATAATAACCTTAATGGACCACTACAGTCTGCTTATAAAAGTGGTGATAGCACTGAAACAGCCTTGGTTCGGGTGAAAAATGATATTGTGATGTCAATTGATCAGAGTAAGCTAGTAATACTTGTTCTTCTGGACCTGTCGGCTGCATTTCATACAGTGGACCAGTATGTACTTTTCTCTAGGTTAAAACACATGCTTGGTCTGTCAGATAAAATACTCGAATGGTTTTGATTCTATCTGGAACAACGCTCCCAGAGAGTGTCTGTTCATGGTATTTTATCTGACATTCAGTCTTTGTTATCTGGTGTACCACAGAGTTCAGTTCTTGGTCCTATGGTTTTCACAATTATACCCGTCCTTTGGGGATTATTGCACAGCATTATGGGGTTATATATCACTTGTATGCTTATGGTACACAGCTGTATATATCACTAGATCCTGACAATGAGTTAAATTTCTCCTCTTCCATCAATAATCTAAAACATGGTATTGCTGATATTCGGCTATGGATCACTCAAAATCTTCTAAATCTAAACGATAATATAATATGATAAATTTGGCATCACTAAATTGTATTAAATCTCTAAAGACAACACCTTCACAGATGAGTGCATTTCGATTACCCCTAATGTGTCAGTAAATCATCTAGTGATTAATTTTGACCAATGTATTAACATGTATGAACATGTCACATCAGTATGCCGAGCTGCCTACTACCAGCTTAAGAACATCCATTGCTTAAAAGCATTATTGACACAAGAAACACTTGTAACTGTAGTCCATGCCTTTGTTACATCTCGTATAGATTATTGTAACTCCCTGTTATATGGCATATATCATTATAACATTAAATGTCTCCAGCGAATTCAGAATAGTACAGCTCGCATAGTGACAAACACTAAAACATATGATCATATTACCGCAATTCTTCAAAATCTGACATGTCAGACCATGAGCCAAAACCCGCTTACTGCCTTAACCCGGTATTTAGGTATGAGTATATTACGACAAATACACATATAATATATATATATATATATATATATATATATATATATATATATATATATATATATATATATAAGAGAGAGAGAGAGGAGAGAGAGAGAGAGAGAGAGAGATTGAGTGATCGTAATTAATGCTCGACTGGGACTAGTGTCCCACGGCCGGGCTAGTATCAGTACTACTGTACTCGATATGTCGGTCTATGGTTTATTTTAATGGAAGAACAATAAAAATGAGTACAGACTAATTCTAACAGCTACCCGACAAATACCCAGGTGCACGATCTGTTTTATTAACTTATATCAAAGAACAAACACACAAATAACTTCACTGACGATGTTCTGTCAAATCTTGAACACATGCCTTCCGGCTATGAATCAAATTGGGGTAACCTAGCAACATCACAATTGACATTCACGCCTTCCCAAATTACCAATGTTCTGCAACGTATCTGAATATGTAAATAAGCCTTCCGGCGAATATAGAAGTTGTTCATGTGTATGTGTGTGTGTGTATGTGTGTGTGTATATATGTGTGTGTGTGTGTGTGTGTGTGTATGTGAGTGTGTGTGTGTGTGTGTAAATAAAGAAATAAGCAAGAGACTTTATGCCAATCAACTTGAATTCCTCGTCTAAATATTGTGTTTTTATATATATTGATGGCCGTTTGATAAAACACCTACAGCTAGGGAAAAACTGTACTATGTAGCTATTTACATCCAATGGCAAAAAGAAACATATGAAATATGCTTGTTCCAGTTCCACTGGCTTTCTATAAGTTTCAAATCATTGTACATGTTACTGTTTCAGATATTAGTGGATCATCCGAAATCACCACACAGCTCACACAATTTCATTCTCTTCTGAATAATAGTTACATCACGTAGTGTTCTGTCAGCTTTAAGTACAGGGAGCATGTATCATTTCTAGAGTTAAACGTTTTACTTCATATCCGGTCTTACAATTATTTCCATATCAGTTCTAGTAGGAGTTATAGCTATTGTAAAAAAAACATTATTAGGTGCAAAACATTATTTGATCGTTTTCCGACAAATAGATCAACCTTGATCAACTGTAATCGCGCGATGGTAAGCATGTCAAATTATGCAAGCCAACCAAAAACTTGATGTTGAAACTATTGATTTAAATATAAGGCCTTAGATGATTTGCAACTTATTTAGTGTCTCTTGAAGTGCAAAAACGACCCACCTGTTGCAGGGAATGGATTATCAACGACACATTAGTCCAGGTAGACTAGGTTGCCTCCTCTCAAACACGTAGCTCATGAAGATACCTCTCGTCTACCCGTGACAATGAAATAGAAAACGATAGTAAACTTTCCAATATCTATTGTCCGCCTAAACAGGTCATTAGTGAACTCTGACTCATAATAAATTACAGGTATTTACATCTCATTTCCGCATTTCAGTTTCTTCTAAACTATCTCCATTCTTTTCGGATGTGCCTTTCACTGGGTACTATGACGTATATTAGGATATAACGTATTGCTATTTTCACCACTTCGATATAGAACTAGAGTGATATCTTGGCCTTGGACAGACATGGCTAGCTATGAATCACTTAAAGAAGAGCACAGATAAGATCGCTAATAATGATGGATGACGAGATATAGATTAATGGCACTGTTTGATTAGTTATAATTAGCTGAACGATGAGACTTTCACTTCACGCCAGAATTTAGTGTTATTTTCAATTCTAAGTAGGTATAGATATTATACCTGTAACAACATTAAACTACTAATATTCCACTATTGAGATCTTCAAAATCCCGTAAAAAGGCATGAGACAATTTAAATACAATAAATGCTAACGAAAGTTTGGTTGGTGAAACTAACATCACAATAGGCGTCATTCTCAAAGTCAGTGTCCAATCTCACTGTTAGCATATTGGATTAATTCGGAAAATCCCCAATTCAAGCTAACCGAATTCGTTCGTAACCTTCCACTAGATCTTGTTTACAGAATACTGACAACAACAGACAATGGAACGTGATCGGAAAACAATGGAAAGTGAAACATCTGTCTACTTAATGTCAATGTTCTAATGATGTTATAGTATGGATAAAGAAGTATCTATTTAGCGGCATGGACAAAGGACACGACATAACAAGAAGGAATATAAGGGACATAATAAGACTACTCGAAAACACACACAGAGTGAGACACACACGCACACACACATACACGCACACACGTAGCTCGCACATATACCAACCCTCCCACCACCACACACACACACAAACAGACACACACAAACAAACACATACACACGCACATGCTTTTATATATATATATATATATATATATATATATATATATATATATATATATATATCCGAGTTTTGTCGTTATTTCTTCATGAAATATATACAATCCAGATCATCATCAGATAGCAATTTTTCTCTCTATTTCCAACTAACATGTTTTTATTTTTATAAATAGCAGACAATGTAATTAATTGTTAATATTAACAATATATTTAACTTAAATGTGTCCAGTAAAGCACATAACTAATGAGGACGTGAAAGAACAAACATGTAAAAGAAACAATGTTTATCTATCAAGAAGTTCACTTATGTAGAAGAAATGACGGATTTAAGTAAATAACAAGTTCTTACAATTCAAAGATGAGCGAACATAAGTACTAAATATTTATTTTGCACATGAAAACAATTACCAGCTGTTAAAAGAGGAACATATATGTATATATGTGTGTATAAACGTTGATTTCACGACATGTGGCCATTATAAAGAGAGCATATTTAATATGAATGTTTTCATATCTACTATAAATTCTCAAATCACTGGCATATATAAGGTAATATGGTCTACGGCGTGATAGAATAGAAGCGTTACCTGCAGCGACTTCTAGTATGACATGATGTCCTAGAAATGGAAATGATGAGTGATTTATCAAATATCTTTCTTATCGAGTAGAATAATCATCAAACAAGAAGAAGACATACTGCCGTCTTGATGATGAAGCAAGCAGTCAGTCATGTTGACATATGTTCTGACCTTCTATGGGTCAATTGTTCTGTGAAATAAACGAATGCGACGCTTTGGAATGGTATACGGGATGGTTAACTGGTTGATGTAATGGAGCGATTAACTATATGTAATGATGCATATAGATTTATTATAATATGACACGATAGTTTTGTTTATCAGACTCACACTGTTGTCGTACGGACAGTGCCCAGTCCTATAATAATTATGCTAGTGCATCAATAATGTTTATGATTTGGATGCTTTAAAAACCTAATTTAGATATCTGTGGTTTTAAGCGTTACCTGTCCATCGGGACGAAATATTGGTTTATAATGTGAATCACAGGGCAAACGGAATGGCATCAACATATAATTAGGATTTCTTGTAGTTTATGTTTCTTTTGACATGGGTGTCAAATCAAATTAAATCATTTTTTGTTAATTCCAAAAGAGTATACAGTGAGACAACTGTGGGCTAATTTGGCTATGTGACTGATGCATCAGATTTCATTCCATAATATACTGTTTGTACTCTATCAGATAAGTCAAATGTTCAAATTACATGGTTCAGTACTATCTGAGAATTTCACCTCTTATAAGTCGAGTATGCGCAGTCGTGATACTGTCATCTACCGGCATATATGGTCTTTATTTGGCACGCTTTATAATAATCACGCCCCTCGTTTTACAATACTGGCAATAGTAATGCTATCCAACCATAAACAACACTCTATTGTTACCAATACACAAACACTCTTCAGCTGCCCCATAAGTCTTATTCTGCTGTACGTCATCCGATCAGGTTAGGAGCTGATAGACCACGACGTGTCTAACACGCGATATACGTCTTGGGTTAAACTTAGAGAACGTAAGACTGGCTATGGTTTGATGAATGGTGTTTTTGTTAACACCACTATCATATGTTGGCATAATACTAAATACACATAACAAAGTCAACGACAGTAATTTAGGAGAGAAGGGAATAGGGAGATTGAAGATGGTTTTCCTTAAACTATACACTACCAATGTGGTCGTTTTACAGTCCGCATTATACGTACAAATTATAGCATATCCCTCATGACAGTTCCATACTTCATCTTTTCCAAAATAGAAAACGTACACAACATATATTACCACAGTAAATATTCATTATGTGAGCACCACGATTTATGACAGTTTTCTTTTCTTTATTTTCTGATAGTAAAACATAATATGTAAACAAACGTGTTTTATAATTTAGGTTTTATTATTCATTTTACTGCTAAGAGCAATTGTTACATTGTCCTCTTCTTGCAAAGAAAATATCTAGGATTCATTATTATTTAATACATTGTCTAAATCCATAGATAACCTAACCATTAACCTTTAGCTTGTAAAAACTGAAATTCCAATTGTCTTGTAAATAATATGTTTAGCTTCCACATTAAATCGGATAGAATAGATAGATTCAGTATGTCAACGGTGCAATTCACAAAGTTCTCACATTAGATTTGGCCGTCTTTGGGACCCATATATATATATATATATATATATATATATATATATATCAAAGACTACATATAAATTAAGCATAATTAATACAGCTTTGTATACTTTATCAAGAGTGGCAATAATATTCACGTAACATTTCAAGTGGATATATAGAGATGATGCTTTCCGTTAGATGTATTCCTTTTGTCAAACACTGCCTTTGTTCAGTAGAAGTGCACAGGACCAGTTTGTGTCCATGACAACTGGACGTATATCCTGATTTTGGTCAGTTAATCCGGTCATTTGAGGAGAGCTATCAACTGTAGTTATTATAATAATAAGCATCTCGGTTGTTGTGGGTTATAAGGTTTATTAAAGCAGAATATATATATATATATATATATATATATATATATATATAAGCTAGACTTTGTATTTTACAAATTCTGAGCAGTCCTCAATCTGACAAACCTGCGGTACCGCGAGTTTGTATTGAAAATCAGATTGACTCATGCCCACATGTCAATCTATTACAAATAAGTTCAGGTTTGCACTCACAAAGCATGCAATAAATGCTAGGTTTATTCTCAATGAAGTGATCCCCGCTGGAAACATGTCGTGACAAAGCGTCATTAAAATGACAGTTATTCAATAAATAGATGTCAATTTGATATACTGTCTCGCCTTTTGGACCACGCTTAAGGGCCTTTTCGTGCTCACCAAATTTAATTGCTTTGAACACCTTCCAATCTCTGAACACAAATGTGCCAAATTGTTATGGCTTTGTTTGATTTCGTAATCTTATTTATGATACATAGAATATATTATGTTTCTTAGCCGCCACTGTTTACATATTGTCATGCAAAGAAAAGGTGTTGATATTTGTCCCATTGTTTAACTTTTTCAACAATATGTATTAATGTAACGTTTTATGCTTTACTACTTAGCTAAATGGGGCAGAGTCCATCACGGATTAACAATTATTATATGGTTCATATTTTTCCAGGCTTAAATGTGCACCCTTTAAAAAAGATATGAACATTCTAATTATTGACACGGAATGTTGCAAACGTTGAGATGCCGCCCAAAATTAAGAGAAATTAGAATTTGCAGTAAGTCTGAGAAGTGAGATTCTTTTTTCATCTTCAGCATCCGATTGTTTTTCGAGTAACGAAAAAGGATCAGCTTATTGTGGATGTCATCCCCGTAATCGATTATTCAACAAGAGGACAGGGATTCAGCAAGGTATATACTGCATTATCATATTAAAATATCGGTTGTCAGTTCTGTAAACGGGGATTCGATTAAAACAATGTCTTACATTTTGATTAACATTAGGAAAGATAAAATTAAATTCAAACAATTTACCACCTTGATGGTATATAATTGCACGAATTTAGTGAGTATTTCACAAGTTTGTACATTCGGATAAAACACTTCAAGTAAAAGGCAATGTCTGCATTACTCGTTGAGAAACGACTACATCAACATTTAAGCCAAGTATATGATCTGGCAGAAAAAACTTTCTGACTTTTCGTTTGTTAGACTTTCCACATGTGAAATACAAGTCCATGTATTTGGAACTTACTTATACGTGCTATATTTTCGTTCACGCCTGAAGAAAAAAAAACCTTCTTAAGTCTAGCAACATTAAACAAATGTATTAAGTAAGGATAACGCCAGTTAAAAATATCACTTATCAATATTTCTACGTTATGCTACCAGTAGATTTCATATCAATTTCAATGATACCATTTTGCTACCTCATGTTTAGTCATTTAATATTTGCATTTCCCTTCAAAGCATAAACGTTTATAATAATATATACTGCGTGATATGTATAGTTACTAAACATAACTGGCTGAATTGTTCCTAGTATCTATTAGCAATTAAACTAAATCTACGGCATTCAAGAATCTACCCAACACTTTTATCTCATTCGAAGACAGTGATAGATATCAATAAAGTAATATCATGATTCAGACAATATGTTATCTCTAGTAATAAATGTTATGGTTATATATAGTCCAAATAACGCCGGCATACAAATCTTAATTGGGAATTGGGAGATCAAAGTGATAAATTGGCCACATGTTTGAGTGAAGCCTGCTTGGCTGCATTTGGAAATGCTAAATACCCATTAAAACAGAACAAATCATCACAGTAAAATATAGGGGTTTGCTGAAGCAGCGGATGTATAATATTTTAGTTTATTAAAATGTGTTGGAACTAGTTGCTGCTATATCTAACAAAGGTTTTGACTAACACTACAAAGTTAATAATTCTTATGGATATGTGGCTTTACCCCAACAGTAAAATGCATCAATTAATTTCAATATGTAATTCATTGCATTCTGAAAATGTTGTTCATACGGAATGTTTTATGCTACCGACAACGACTTTATTTATGCTTAGATATCTTAACAACATTTATTTGCTTTATCAGTCAGTGTAATTTAATTACAAGTGAAAACTTGATAAATGCTACCTGTAAAGATATATTTGGATTTGAAAATATATGCTATTGGGTAGTTATGTATTAGAGGTAAACTTAGAAGTGACAGATAATAGCTCACATATAAAAAAATAGAGCCACCATTGCATACTTTTCGTTTAGAGTTTTTTATTTAAAATGTTCTTGACTAAGTATGGAAATTTTATTTTTATACTTTTGCTGCGGTGGGTTCATTGTGAGTGTTGTCGCATGACAGATCGCACTTTTGAAGCGCTCATGTGTGTAAAGAACAATGGGCACATTCACAAATGAGATTTATGATTTTAATTGGACTAATTGCTTCTGGGTGTGTGTGTTTTTAAAGTTAAATAAATTAGTTCATCCGTCTGTCTAACAGTGGGTTTGTGTTCATGAATAAATGACTATTTATTGTAATAATTAATGCAATCGTGACTACGTTACTCTGTAATCGTAATTAGAATCGATTACTTTCTGAATTTAATCATCCAATGTCTGGTGTATGTAAGGATTTGTTAGGAAGGCGAATAGTTTAAGGGATACGACTAAGTGGGCTAGTAAAGCAACATTTATGAATCGGCAACCAAGGGATCTAATCACAGCTAGTTAGGTTATTAATAGATTATATCCGATTACAATTATATCGGGAAAGCCAATCATCCAAATATAACTAAATTAACTAGAACTACAATTGTTATATATTATTCCGCCCTCCTTAACATAATGTGTGTGAACGTACGAACGGTGGGTTTATGTTTTCACACAATCCTTTACCGACGTGGCTATTTTCACAACTTATATTTAGTTTTTATTAACATATAGGTGTAAGTATGATATTATAGGAACTTGTAGTCATATTTATTAGGTGGGTGAGAAGATATGCGTTCTAATAATTCCGTTGATATGCTTGGTCAATATTAGCGGTGAAGATTTCCCCTTCCACATCATCTGCAAAATAATACAAATATAATATCATCATTATCAGTGGGCATTAAAATCCAAATCCGAAAGGCATTGGCGCATACCATCTATAATTTCATATTAAGTTATCCGGTTTAGTTTTTTCAAGGTAATTCCTTGTTTAATTACTACGTTCATGTGTATTTGTGCATCATCTTAAATTGGCATCTTTATCATATTTAACATTTCAAATTTGTAAAATAAGAATAATCGGAGTAATTATTTTGCGACGTCTCCGAAGTACTTTGTTCGGATGCACTACTGAAAACCTGAATAAGTTTTCTTTCATCTTCTACTTTTCTTTATGTTACGTCAAAACGTTAGCCTGTAATTAAAAGTGTAGGTCTAAAGCATAATTATATATATCTATATATAATCACAAAACGTGACTATACGCACAATATTAAAGTGTTATACTATTTGTACACCTTTGTAAACTGTAAATAAAACAAATCTATTCATTAAAATTAATACTTCATCATGTATTCCTGTACAACAAGGTCATTCTACATATATGTCTGCTCCTGTTATTGGTGTCGTCTTTGATTGTATTTGCTTGTAACCGAAATGGTTATTAAATAAGTGCATTTCGATAAAGCTGCTGTTTAAAATCAGCTAATTATCATAACCAATCAATCCCCAAATATCAATATCTATGAATTAATCAGACGATTATTCTGCAACAATTATGGAAATATGTTGTATCCTTCTCCTTATACAAATTATATATTTTTGTTGTTGTTGTTGTCTTATGTGGATAGGACTACTCTATTTCAATTGCCTATGAGCAATTCATTATAAATCTTCATACTAGTTCAGATAAAAGTAAAACCGTCAACTACAATCCGACCATGAAATGGACTTGGTGTGTATGAGTGGAATATGTTTAGCGTAATCGTAAACAGAGTATGCCACAGTTATCTGATCTATAGCGTGTTCTGAAACAAGAATAACAAAAACATAAACTTCGTAATATATAAGATAATATTACTTGACCAGATATTACACTGGCCTGCATATAATGAGCAATATAGTATCGTACTGCTGGTACCCAGGGTTGTCTGGACCATCAATTAGGACGCTATAAAATGGTTACCCGCTAAGCCATTGAATGGTTGTCCGTTGTAGGATTTCTCATGGTGGATTTAGGAGAAAAAAAAACAATTTAGTTCTGATACAGTTAATTCAAAACGGAAAGTACACTACCAAGTAGGGATTGATAATTTGTTTGGCACTTCGATTTTTAAGCCATAACACGTATTGATATAATCAGGTTGTTGGTTGACGTGTGATGCATCGACATTGGTTTTCATTGAAGTACTATTCTCTTTATCGACTACTGAGCAATCCCCAGACATTATATTAAATTAATGTAAATTCCCTCCCCATAATTGTCTTTTGTATGTTTAGCCTTTTTACCAGATACAATTGTAATAGTACGTTAATACCAAGTCATTTTCAATATAAGACAAGTAGAGAATCTGCATATTTTCAGTACCTGGTTCTTCCAATTTCTATGAAACCTAAATATGAAAACTCATTTTATAAAATAGTTTGTTTCAGAATAATTAATTTATTGTTATAAATGAAACCATATATATCCCACGTATTCTGCAATATATTGCACTGTGCAAGTATATTATAATACATGTTGCGTTCACGAGGTAAGAAATGCATAGCCACCTCTGCCACCTTTAATATACTAGACAACATCAGATAATATACACAAAACACCGACTGGCCAAGATAAGACAGTTCTAATTCACTACTGACATTCAATGGAGTATTTATTTAAATACATTATTCGCACGGATCGATATTCAGGATAATTCACTTTATTCAAACGCACACCGCTTAAAGACCTCACCGTGTGCCTATCTTCATACCTACCTCATCAACATAATAATGATAATTGATAGTAAGTATTACTAAAGGAACTCAACATATTATGAAAATTCCATTATGAAAAAGGAGTTTGGTTATCATTACATCATCCTATTTAGCTCAATACATAAAAACATATATGTGTTCAATGTTGTAAGATTCGGGGGGGGGGGAGGCTTATAATGGCCTAATCATAATAACTAACATGTTGTATATTTGGGAATGTGCAGAAACGAATATCATCTAAAGGAATCACGGTATTAGCTCGATAATTGTTGGCCTAATGACCTCATTAATAATGATTGTCTTAGTTCAACAAGAGCGACAGAGGGGAATGATTTAGATACATGCGTTACCTTCATAAAATATGAAAACTGTTCTCGATTAATCGATTATAATAACTATTAGTGATTTATCCGCAAATGGTTCCCTTAACTAGAGTTGTTACTCATCGGTGTCGCTATTATTAATATTGTTTTTGTTACTAATGTTTCTATCAGATTAATGTTACCTTCATAACCAAACAAACAAGAAACAATCTTAAACCTATAATTTACCTTTTTAAATTAACTTTAATGAAGCATTATGTTCATTAAATTGTATATAATATTATTATCACCTTTTATTTTACATATTTCAACTGAAACCAATTTTGTTGAATTTAGTATAGTCGTTACATCGCGTTAACTGTGAATAGCCTTTAATCAGCTGTTTATATTGATATGCTTAATAAAATAAATGATAGTTTAAATTATAATTCTCTATATAATTTTATTTATTATTCGTTCACGAAATAAATGAAGTTTATCATTTCTTGTGATGCTCTATTTGTTAAGTAAAGACAATATAAGATAAATATCATATATCAGATATGGATTAAAACATATAAAATATAACGAGTCCTATACACTTTTAGCAAATGTTAATTTCAGATATTGTTTACAGCATTTCTAAAATAAATAAATAAATAAATAAAACCATATTAGTACATCATGTAAAATTACCTACCGAGGTCATTTTGTTTCTAACATATTGACGCAGTTATTAAACCTTAATATTTCCCGCCAGGGTTGTAAACAAATCATGATTTTTAAGACAAATATAAAAATGAGATTTGTTTAATTTAAATGATATTTTGCAGCACAAACCAGGTTACCAATATACTACATGTCATGTGAATTAGTGACCTCTGACTCGTATGAAAATATAGGTATTTGCATCTCATTCCTGTATTTCAGTATATTTCATGGGAGCATTTCGTCTGTCCGAAGTTGGCAATCAATGGGAAGTATGAATTAGACTTAGATATAGCATGTTGCTATTTTTGGCACACATATATATAATTAAATAAATATATTGACCCTGGACAGACTTTATTAACTATAAATCACGTCATAAGAGAAGAACATAGATAAATTTGATAAGAATGGTGCCATTATTTCTCGTTTGCTGAAAGATGATACTTTCCCTTGGTATGAAGGATTAGTTTTATTGCTCTTTACCACGTGAGTACCATTCGTGTTGTACACACTTATTGTTATCACAATGTGCTCTATGGTTTGAATAATCAGCATGTTTTTGTTCCCCAAATATTTTCGTGCTACTCAATAAACAGTTGTTTGCTTCGTTTTATCGTTTATATTCCTATACATTGATGTGTTTCTAGATGAATATCAATAGTTGTCATGTTATTTCATAACATAAGAATAGAAATGCCTCTAAATGCCTCTAAACAGCAACCTATTTACATTTTGGTTTTAAAGGAATTGGCTTTGTAACTACATTTTACGATTTATTTATATATATTTATCTATGATATTTGTTTCTAAGTGCTTATCATAAATAAGATAAACCCTGTTTAGATCATATATATATATATATATATATATATATATATATATATATATTCGATATATCGTCCTTCACACTGAAGCAATAATTACGTTACATGCACCCTAATCTATTTTTCTCGGTAATCATAGCACAAACTATAAAGTTATCTATATATAGTGACGCTGATGGAGGTTGTAATATAAACTGATTCAATAAGCTGCATATTAACGAAACATCTATAACGCATACATTTGTTATCGACTCAGCAGTGCTTCGCAGCGTTCTGTGTTTTATGTCATCCCATGTGAACCCTGATATATGTGTTTTTTATAATAATTATAATCCAAAGAAAAGAGATCTATTTTAGGGTTTAGCAACAAAATACGACCATTTAAGTGTAAAAAAAAACATACAACCAAAATAAAAGTACTAAAAGTATTAGCATTGGTTATTTTACAGGGTAGTTATACTAGAAAAACCATGTGTGACTATGAATATTGATATTGTTCGAATAACACATTATCGGAAGAGTTACACAGAACCAACGTGAATCAATTTGATTATATAGTGGCATCAAATAAGGCTTACTTGATTTATTACAATAGGAATCAAAACTGAGATAACTTTGAATTACCGAAATTCTGGTCGAGACATTATAGGTAGTATTTAGGATAAAGGCTATGTCGTAATCATATATCGTAAAGCAAATAAAATACATTACTCCTCGTTTGCATAATTAAATTTAAAGTTTTTGGCTGGAAAGAATTATGTATTTTTAAAGATGTAAATCTATTACATCCATATAATTATTTATTTCAAGTAACCTTCTTAAGGCTATATATTATTACTTAGGTAGTTTCATATTTAGTCTTCTATCGTATAGTATCAAATAACATATATGTATCATATATAGTTTTGAAATAGTTATCATCGGCTTCAGTAAGGCGAAACGTACAACGTTTTGTTGTCAGTGTGATAAAGGAATGTTAGTTATGTTGTATCATGCTGCCCTTTGGGGCGTATTTGTAGTACCTTCAGCAAGGAATCCTACAAACATATTCTTTCTGTCATAGATATTAATGTATTCCTAAGCTTATTTATATGTTTTAGAGAATAACGTATAACTATTTAAACGTACTACCGCTGAGCAAATTGCAATATTAGTTTATTATTGGACATGTCCTATTTAAATAGAAACCTTGACCCAAATGCGTATATGTATTCTTCCAATACGAAATATTATGATGCAATTCTTTCAACATGAATAATCGCCAAGATACAAGAACCTATTCATTTATACAATTATGATTCACCAGTCGAACGTTTATCCAAAACATGGGACATTTTTCTAAATCTTAAAGACATTTGGGTACAGTAATGATCGGGTCAGAGACATGCGTGTTCTTTCATTAGCGCGTTTTTTTCTTCTTCTAGAGAAGACAGCTTTTCAATTGAAAAAAGTCAAAGATAAATAAAATATATTCGTGTAGAAAATGAATTTCTTTTAGTATACATTTTCCATCAGTAACAAAAGTTAACCATATTTACTAATTAACTTTACCTTTCCCTTTCAATCTGTCCAGCATGTGCACTTTGACTGAAAAGGCAATGCCATTTAGCAATTTTCTTTACCGACACGCAACCATAGTAACCTTCAGACAGCATATATTCTTTTAATAGATGTGTAGATTATGTTTTACATTCCATAGTGGATTAACTATTCATTTAGGAGTACGCTACGAAGACCTAATAGATATAACTAAATAAAATAATGTGTGGAAAGTTTCAATTCAGTTTTGCGAAATAAAACATCTACTCTCGTTTTCCAGCACACATACTCGATGACCTATATTTGTTCTAGTTCGACTAGCATTTGCATACATCGTGAATATGATTTAAACAGTAACATCTTGTAGTATAAGTGCCTGGTTGTTTGCTTTATTTGATTAAATAAAATAATATTAGCACATTAATTTATTTACTGAGTCTAATCAGTTTGATTTTTTGGTTACCTAATCATCGCAAAGATGTTTCATTCAAGACCTCTGGCCATGATAAGGAGGATTTTCTTTATTATGTCTCCCGAATTCATTAATCACTGGCTTGCATAAGATTGTGTCCTAGTGGAGTCACATTATTATACAAGGTCCAGCTTCCCTTGATTACGAAATGTAACTAACAGTGATAACTAGTGTATTGCGATGCCAGAGACATAGACAGTGTGAGTGATTTGTCACAAATCCTATTTCAGAGTGACAAATTATCAAGCAAGAAGAGATCTTGTTGAATAACATCTCATTATATGTAGCAGGATGTTTTTCGCGTCATTTTATATGGACTCTAGGGTAAGTTTCATTGCTGAAGATACTAACAATCAGAAGCACTACTCCTTCCTTTACAGGACATACTGGTATCTTAACAAAGAAAGTAGTTACCCAAGTTAGCATACGAATTAATTTAAGACAATCATTAGTTTTCGTGTGTCATCTCTTCTGTGAAGTAAACTAATGCGACGTTTAGAAATGGCATATGGGTTAGTTTATTGTTTTAGGTCAAGGAAGAATTAAATAACAGAACGGTCACATTTGATATGACAGGGTAGCGTTGTTAATCTCTCTCTCTCTCTCTCTCTCTCTCTCTCTCCCTCTCTCTCTATCTCTATCTCTCTCTCTCTCTCTCTCTATCTCTCTCTCTCTCTCTCTCTCTCTCTCTCTCTCTCTCTCTCTTTCTCTCTCTCTCTCTCTCTCTCTCTCTCTCTCTCTCTCTATATATATATATATATATATATATATATATATATATATCTCTCTCTCTCTCTGGTGCCGTCCTAAGTTATAATAATCAGTTTGTTCTGTGGATGCAAATAATTCACAGTAGAGACAGTGTTCCAGCAAAGACTATGTGTATGATCTTTCGGATTATATTTTGTTTCGCCAATTTAAATATCTCTTATTGTAACAACATTATGTTCAACTAAGGAAAAATAATGTTTTTAATAAATATCACAGGAGAAGCGTGATTCCAGCAATATGAAATTATAATTTCCTTATGTTTTATGGTTCTTTTGCTATATGTGTCAAATCAAATCAGTTCGTTTTTGATCATTCCAAGAGATTAAATATCGAAACATGCACGGGAAAATTTTACTACGTGTTTTTTATAATAAACAGTTTTAAGTGGTTTCCCAGGCAAAAAACGTCACATTTATATGTATTGACTCTTTTTAGCCAAAGGGCGGCTATTTATAACTGCGATGTGTAACCGTCGGTCTATTAAAAAACAATTTATTTATATGGATGAATGCAAAATATGGAGTTTAATCTAAAGTTTGAACTTGATGGTCGAAATAATACAAGAATTATTAAGTAACGTATATTTAATTTATTCAAAAATATGATATATGATGTCTTATTGCTAGTGATTATTCCATATCATTGTCAACCAATTCTTTATAATGGTCCGATGCCGAAATTCTGATAATAAACTTAGAAAGTTTGTATTAACATCTTAAAACATTTGTTTAATTATGCTGGAATTATATTTCTTAGTACTAGTTGGAAAGCATTTTATATTTTGATTTAAACGCCACATAATGTCTGCAATAATAATAATAATTATTATTATTATTTACTTCTATTATCCACAATAGCGCCTACATTTAATTTAGTAATAAACAATTAAATAGGTCGGGCGAATTAAACTGATTTCTGAGTATGTGTGTAATAATTGTCAGAAAAATCTTACTAGCATCATATAGTCACTACACCGTGTACGTTATAGTTTATAAGTAGAAACAATACACTCTTACACGCTTACTTACATACTCTAGCGGTTGGCACATAAATAAAACCTCAGACATCCAAGTTGAAACCAAATTTATTCATGGCCTAGTCTGGATACACGAATCATCGCTCCGTGCACTGAAACTACAAATACATAAACATAGGTTTTGATACTATTTAATTCACAATTTTGGAATAAAAAATACATATGACAAACCTTATGAGATCTAAAAGTGCCTAAATGGTTCAAACAACAATTGTGTTCCTTTAATCAATAATTCGTGAATTAAACTGAATTATAATGATATATATATCCCCAATACTAATTTGTCATAAATTCTTATTACTATGTAACATTTATATACCAGTTTGGGGCAAATATCCGCATCAATTTCACCACAAATATTCACACTTCAGGTTAAATAAAACGTTTCAATCATCGTTCAGAACACATGCTTTTGCCCAATCTCCAGGTGGCGCAGTTACAATCGCTTGTTCAGCAGGGTGGGAGGACCCTTTCGTCTCCTCGATATCTAGAATTATCACTTCATTGGTCTACTCAGATTATGGTATATAGTCTATCACCTTCCTCTCATTGGATAGCGACTTAGTAAGACGGAATCCTCTATATGGAAGTAATCTCGGCAGTTCATTAACTAGATGAACAGCATATCTTTCATGGTCATCAGAAGTGAAATAATCATCAAGATAGAATTATCTCTCCTGGACCGTTAGGACTTGAGTTTCAATCTCATTTTGATAATCTTCTGTTATGTGGCGGGGTGCAAAACATGTACTGCTGGAGTTCGACGAGCCACCGAATAGATGTACCGTCATCCTGTATATATCAGGAGGTTGTCTGACATCACCATCACTCCACCAAAAGAATTGTAGAAGATCTCTGTGGTGAGGTGAGACTAATACTTGGTGACGCATAGTTTCGATTTCACCAATCACTGCCACAGATTGTTCTCGGAATCGCAGTAACACTCCAAGCAATATTTTAGTACGATCAGACCCTTTGTGCACTCACTCGTTGAATTATATACTAGTTGCCATTCAGGTACCATGCCCAACCAGGCATACCATCAGTGATGACTTTCTCTACATATCTAGCTTCAATCAGTTTCTTCATGCCTGCACTATACTTTTCATATAGTTCATGGTCCTTAACTAGACGCCTACCTAAACTCTGTAATAGTGCCTCAGTCACATGCTTGTTATAGAGTAGACCGGGTGGATGAGTCTTAAAGGGAATATCACACGGTATATGATCGTTCTTCATTTTTACAGACTGCTACCATACATGCATCACCTTATTGTGATCCACATATATTTAAAGTTGTATATCAACTATATGACCGGCGTCAATCTTCCAAAATGTTTCCACCTTTTGTCAAGCTGCACTTCTGATGTTTGGATGAAATTACTTACCGCTTCTTCTACTGTGCATTCGACTCCTAGGAACTGGAGCGTACGTCCGAGATCCTGTAGTAACTTAACATAATATAAACACCGATTGTTTACAGGATTCAATAAGACATGTGTTCTAATCCTCCTGCCATCAGAACCATTGACATTTACTGGTACAGTGAGTAGAGCTGTTTTGTCAGATGGCACTGCAGATGCACAGCTATTTCCCCGTAAAGTTTTGGTTGAACGCACCTTTGGAGAACTGATCCAGGGTATTATGCTAGGTGTTATCAACCATCATGTACCAACTTCGAGTGTTTACATCCATAGCTACAGTCGCTGGGCTTCCTACAACCCCTGGCTCTGTGTAGTCTGCCATTCAAACAGTGGAAACATATGGACCTGGTATTCAGCACATAATTGTGGTGTCAGAAGGTTGAAATTAATGCTATCTCTCACGGGATGATCACCATTGCAGTAGTAGCACTTGACGCTATTGACTGTGACTGGTTTTGTCTTGCTACCTCCAACCTGTATACTGAAACTACTGGAACCCGATCTCTTCACAGCAGATTCCTTTGGTATTCTCTGAGTCTGGTCAAGATTCTTGCTATTTATGTTGTTCAGTCCAAATACAAAGTTCCGTACATTCTTTGGCAAATTTTCAAGAAATACAACGAGAACATCCACCGAGGGGTAGGCCCGGACTACAACAACAATCTTTTGCTATCTACATTGAAAATGATGGGGTAAGCAGTCAATAATCCTGACCATGCATGCTCTTGTGTCAATCTCGCTAGTCTTTAGGATGGGTCATAAAGTCTCCAAGCAACATTAGACATCATTTGCAAAATCCTTACTACCTTCGGTATCGTGACCTTCCAGCTTGGGTCATTCATTATGTGACCTTTTGGATTCAAGAAATGTTTCCGTCAACAATTTCCTGGCCCTTGTGTCAGGTGTATCAATGCTCATGGCTTGATAACTGCAGCTGCCTTTCGACGACAGTACTCAAAAAGACGTTTGAGCTTGGCACCATCATCCACTGTATTGTTCCCAATCCAGTTGTCAACAACTGGCATGAAGGTCCTGAAATTCATCGGATCACCATCAAATGTCATAATTTTACTCTTTGGCAGATTCGCTAGATCTAGTATCTCCAGTTGCATCATAATAATATAATATTTATAGATGGCAATATTCCGGCATCCTGACTGGCATAAGTAGACGCATAGTTCATAGAAACGCTAGCTGCATGTTGATTCATTGGCCTAGAATAGACCTGCGATTTTAATCGGCCTGACCAAGCGGTAGCCTAAGAGCGTGGTTATGTGTAGAGTCATGTTCATATGATCTGGCAGAAACATTACTTCCCTGGTCTTCTTTCTATGAAACATATATCAACAGTACCTCTTCTTCAACAGCTGCAGCAACAATCTATGCATGTATATCAGCCCGTCTTCTTCTCAGGTAAAAACCATCTGCTCATGTTCTTACTGGCTTTGTTGCTTGACAATTTCAAACTTTACTCTGAGTGCAGCTGATTTAGCAGCACCTTTGGTTTCCATTACAGAGGATGTAGTAGAAGCTGAGTGTCTGTGTTGAGAGCCGTGCTGTGATATACTATCTTCTGGTCTCAGCCTATTGTAATATTCATGAAACTTGAAATACATAAGCCAATGTTTTGATGCTATTTGGTTCACAGTTTGATAATAATAATGAGACACGACAAACATTATCTTCACGGCTCATGAGCTCTGAAGAATCCGTTAACAATTTTGTTCCTTTAATAAATGATTCGTGACTTAATCATGATGATCTATATGGTCTAAAATACCAATTTGACATATTTTATAATTAACTTGTAACATTTATAAAGTGGAATATATGAGCCAAACCAATTCGAGTTATATAAAAGTAGCTTAAACTATAGCCTGGTTAATCTCTGACCTCATTAATGTAATACCCTAGTTCCCATACATGGAGAGCTACATGATAGACATTGTTCAGTACGAGAACATCCTGAAATCAACCCGAGGCAGTATTCATGTCTCATATCAATGGTAAATGTTCGTTGTACCAGGATAACCATGTAAGAACTGAACTAATCCTCCGTGTCAGACCCATTTTCCAGGAAACCGAAAGGGGTGGTTAAACTGCTAAATTGCATATTTGATATTCTTGATATATTTGATAGCTTACATATATCTTGTATTTCTTAAGGTGAAAGGTAAAGGTCAAATTATTTCCATCCTTAAATCTTTGCATACTGTATTAGCCTTTTCAATAGTTATTTCCTACGATGCCTTTCATGGATAGTTTTTATTAATGGCATGCGCTTAATGGCGACGAAAGCTCTAAATAGTAAAGTTTTCCTTTGTAAGGATCATCATTATACCAAAATATGTGTGATTTGCTCCGTCAATTTTTACAATAATTATCTTTAATCAGATAACAACAATAATAGTTTCACCTACCTTCTGTGTTATGATTATACCAGCATCATACAAAAACACAGCATAATAGTCCATTGAAGCAATACACAATGATGCCAGTTGATGTGATATTGCGCATATTAAACTAAATGTGAATGGAAAAACAACAATAACTCATTTGCTGAGTTTAATGCAGATTGTATTATTATTATATGATGTTACTTGGCTTTCTAATTTCAGGAGTTGATAGACCATGACGGACCGAAAACGCTGCAGTTGAAAGTGTCTAATTAGAGATAATGCTGACTATGGCTTGGTGAATTGTGTTTTTATTACTATGAATATTATCTGATATCGTAAAACTAGATATAAATTACAAAACTAACGACCGTTAGGTCGGTTTAATGATCCCTGACTTTGTTTATCAGAATATAGCAATTCTTCTAAACTGTGCCCGAATGTTAGTGGTCTATGAATATTGCTATTTATGAATATATATTCGTGTGAATAAACATGTGGATGCATGTGTGCATGCGTTTACCATTGCGATATATATATATATATATATATATATATATATATATATATATATAATATATATATATATATATAAATCTGTCATGGTTGGGTTTTTTGCTATATTTGGTAATTTTTCACTGGTTTAAATTTACAAGCTGATATGATGCTTAGAGAAACAAAGCTAATAATATTTTTTAATTTAGCTATCACCATTTTACATCAAGAATTAACACCAAATTGCTTAGTATTCGTTTGTTATTTATTTGATAAAACATATGTAGCCAAGTTCTTTCCTTAGTTACTTGTAGGGAATCGATTGACACAAGCTCGGTGATATTTCACTAAATTAATTTATTACGCTAACAAATCAAACTAAAATAAAATAAATATGACAATCAATTGTCTCAAACAGATAGAAAACACCTACTTCTCGCTGTGATCACTTAAACCGAAATAAAATAAATATGACGATCAATGATATCAAACAATACATAAACCTGTATTTCTCGTTGTAAGAATTTAAACCGAAATAAAATAAATATGACATTCAATGGTCTCAAACAATACAAAACATGAATCAAATCAAATAAAGTAGAAACCCGTCGCAAAGATGCACAAGTTTTCAAATACTTTTCAAACGGCTATCGCTAAGCTTTATAATCAGAGCCTAGTGATTTATGAAGAGACTCGGAGCTTCATTTCACAACCCCGAGACTTCCCTTATATACTGGTCCTTGTTGGCTTAAATTCCAAACAGCGAACACAGATAAAACCTGTTCTGGACATGTTTTATTGGGTTCAAAAAATCACCTTTTGCGTGAAAACAATAGGTCTAACATATTTACTTGATTCACGTTGCTTCACGACAACGCAAACAAAATCCAGCTAAACGCATTTCGGGACACCACCTTGCTCAGTCGAATTGTAACGTTATAAAACATTTCCACAAGCATCTGGAATGTGTACATTTTAGAGGATTTTATATGATGGTCATATAAGATACGTTGCATTAAGAAAACACCCATCCCTCTTCATATTGACAACATTCATCATACAATAGTATTATCTCGGCAAGTCTGAACAGAACAATGTTTGTTGTGGACGTTGTATTTTGGGTGACTTCATGAACAACTGAGAATACAATATTAATATAATGTATCATGATAAAATTAATATACTCTAGTCTCCATAAATAATATAACCATCTCACTAACCTAATATATCAACTAATTAGTCAACTTATCATTTTGTACAATGTAATTACTTCCATTTACTTAAGTAAATAGAGACAAGACTTTGTCACACATACTCTGTAAACGTGAATAATAGTAAAACTTATCGTTCAATTTATGGTTTTATTTCAGTATATCGAGAAGAGGAATAGTGCTATCGTCTCATTCGTTTAACAAATTACTTCAGTAATTCATTAGCCTTTGTTAAATGTTCTGTATCCAGAAAATTGTTGGATAATCATTCCATCGTGCAGTTCGGATTTACAGGAAAGGTGGGGAGTCAGGAATCTTTCTCGTGATTCTTTTAAGCGTGAAACGCATTTACCCTTTAAGGCTAAGTGTTTTCAATAGGTCTCCGTGTAGCGATTATCTACTAATTACATTCAAATAACACAAATGGCTTGAAAGATACAAATGTATTCAAGATATTTTAGTTAAAAATGCCCTTGCCTTTGCTAAGACTGTTGCTGAAACGGTAATCTAATACTTTCTGTGCAGTTGATCTAATACCAACATAGCTTTTGAAAGGTTATCTGGATGTTCTGATAAGCCCGATTACAAATATTATTAATAAATCATTATCTCTTGGTGTTTTTCAAAGATCCAATAAAGCTGCCCGTGTAAAACCATTAATAAAACAAGTACGGACTGTAATATTCAAACAATTACAGACCTGTTTTAAATCTTACAATTTCATCTAAAGTTCTTGAAACGGCAGTTGCTTTCCATCTAAACAAATATTCGCCTATGGATGACTCAAATTCTTCTAAGACTAAATGATAAAAAACAAAATATTATATATTTGGCATCACCATATTGTGTTAAATCCCTAAAGACACCAGCATTACAGATGGGTGCATCTTATATTTCCCCTTATTGGTCAGTACAAAATCTAGGGGTTATTTTGGACCAATGTTTTGACATGAATGAACATGTCTCATCAGTATGACGAGCTACTTACTAAAAGTCCTAAGAACATCCACCGTTTAAAAGCATTATTGACACAAGAAGCACTTATAACTATAGTTCATGCCTTTGTTACATCTCCTGTAGACTATTGCAATTTCCTATTATATTGCATATCTGATTATAACTAAAATCGCTTTAGGCCAATTCGGAATAGTGCAGCTCGCATAGTGACAAATACTCCTAAATATGATTATATCACCCAACTCTTCAAACACTACATTATCTACCTGTTAGATAGCGTATCTCTTTCAAGATTATATTAATAACCTATACATGTATTAATCATATGGCATCTGAATACCTATGGGAACCGGTATCCATTAGAAAGTCATCCCGAAAACTCAGATAATTCTAGTCATATACTGATTGCAGGTGCCCGCGTCTCGGCTCGAGTCATATGGTGATTGTGCACTTAGTGTTGCAGCCCCCACTTTGTGGAATAGGTTACTGGCAAATATTAGAAATGCGTCGCCTATTGAAATGTTTTAATCCGTTCTAAAACACACCCACTCAATGTTGCTTTCACAAATAAATTTAATTATCTTCTTTTAAATCTCTTACAGAGACTATAATAATTCAGGTATTATTATATTACATATTATGTTTGCATCGCTTTTAAATATATCCTGCTAGTAAGGGCGTTTTAATGTTTTTACATTAATTATTATTATTATTATTATTATTATTATTATTATTATTATTACTAGTTCTGTTATATTACATATGTAGTAGTAGTAGTAGTTATTCTTGTTATTGTTATCGTTATTGTGATTGAAATAGCAGCATAACTAGTAGGATTTATAGGAAAAGAATAATACTGAAAGTGCCATGCCATGAATAAAGCAAATTATTATTGATATAGCATATCATATACGATATTAAAGCAAAAATAAATAATCCAAAGCTATGATCAGTAATAAAGGTATTTTATCAAACCATACGCTTCAATCTCTACTGGCCCTGACAAGCAGTAATAGGGTTGTATTATATACTTCGAAAGACAATGTATCTTAACTATATAATGCTACTCATAAGCAAAAACCTGAGTGGAAATGATGTTAGAGAGTACTGACTCTTCATTGAATTCAGTTTTGCGGGATTTTAAATATATGAATATGCATGGCTATATTTCCAGATAGACAACATTAATTGTATGTATGTGTGTGCTGCTGAATAACAAACAAAGAGTAGCTGCTCCTCAACACGCAGCTAAAATGCTGTTATGTATACAAAATACATAGTGATGAAACTTTGTTAGTTCACGCAACCAAACCTTTTTATTACAAGCTAAAGCA
>JAODUP010001256.1:107500-160000 GCA_025642065.1 Paralvinella palmiformis
AGTGAGTGAGTGAGTGAGTGAGTGAGTGAGTGAGTGAGTGAGTGGTGGTGGTGGTGAGTTAGTGAGTGAGTGAGTGAGTGAGTGAGTGAGTGAGTGAGTGAGTGAGTGAGTGAGTGAGTGAGTGAGTGAGTGAGTGAGTGAGTGAGTGAGTGAGTGAGTGAGTGAGTGAGTGAGTGAGTGAGTGAGTGAGTGAGTGAGTGACGAGGCTTTAGTGAATAAGAATATAAAAGTGAACTGTATATCCAATGACCTCTTTGATTAGAGAGTGGATGTGGAATAATAGACATATAACATATTTAATACAGTTTGCTTTTTAATGCTTTCAATCACTCTTGCGTTGTTGTTTTTTGTTAAATTTACAAAGCTCTCGTATATTTGAATAGCATCACTCTATGATTACAAAATAATAGTAAACACCCTGTAATACGTACATAAATGATGTGGCTCTTTAGAAGTAAATAAATGTGAAAGTTTATTTTGCAACGTCTGCTATGTCCTATTTGTAATAACCTGTTTCTGCACAATATAATAGGCGTACAAGCCGATAGTATAGGCATAATTATGCCAATTGCATAAATATGAATATGTCCAAGCGAATTAACACGAACCACAAGTCTTTAAGTGATAGCGTCCCAACAAGTAGAACTCACTTGATGATCAATTACAATGGCTTTACCATACGCTAGGCCGATCACGATATTCAGCCATAAATTGAACATTGATGCCGTGACTTGTAGCAACTGTAACAAAGGTACAATTAATGCCCTATTTATGTACTCTGCATTTGGTCCATAAAACACTACCTTATAATGGGTAATGGACTAACAAGGTCACCTTTGTCTACATTGTCCTGGCTGGTCTCTCTCTCTGATATTGTTTATAATGACGACATCTGCAGCTATATAGAAGTAATTACTCCAGAATTTGCATAAAACCTATTTAATTGTTTTTTTAAATCACAAAACCCAAGTTTTTTAGCTAAAATGTTTCTCCCCATTAAAATTCGTCCAAACTGTACTGGGATTTTCTCTACCATTTTCAACCAGTGTTAGTATCACAATTTCGCTTCTGGTAAGGGAAGCGTTTATTTTGATAATAACACCGTACCCTGTCAATATTGCTGCCATTAACAGATAAGCTGTGGTTTGCACACAAAGCATGCATTAAGCGCAAGCTTTATTACCGAAGGGGTGACCTGATCTTAAAATGTGTCGTGATGAAGCATTATTAAGACAAAATCAATTAAATCGATTTATATAGGTATGATTTACTGTTTTGTTAGTTGCAACACGTTTGTGGACACCAAAAAGAAAAATATCCTCTCGTTGAATACAAATGTCCTCGTGTTCATTTAAATCATAGGTAGTCTTATGTCTTTATTTATTTTCGACACCCTGTTTATAAAACCTAGAATAGATGGACAACTGTTAGCTGCCATTGTTCGCATACTATCACGGAAAGAACGAGTATTGATATTTGTGCCAATGTTACCTTTTCATACCAATCTATATACTTTTAACATGTTATGCTTTACTACTAAGCTAAGCACGGCATCATCCATCTGAGGTTAGCTTCATTACCCTTTCCTTAAAATCTGTATTATTGTAATAGTGTATGCTTTACTCCTTAACTATGTACAACATTGTGCATCTCAGGTTAATCCCATTATATATTATAGTTTTTAGCCCTACAAGCTTTAATCTATACCCTTCGACAAAACATTATGAACAAATTCTGATTATTGAAACGAAATGTTGCGTAGGTTTTATCGGAGTGACAAAGAAAGAGAAAGTAGAATTGAGGGCAATATAAATTGCATGCACAAATATATACACTTGATAAAGTGCTTAGCAAAGGTATTTGATGATATATGTCAAGGAGTGCAAACTTCCATTATAACAGTAACAGGTATGCCAAGTATGAATACGGTTTTGCTGTAGAGGGTCATGGTTTACTAGTTTAACAATACAAATGATTTGTAAACCAGAGTAATGTGTGAATGTGCTTGCGTGTGTGTGTGAATGTGTGTATGTGTGTGTGTGTGTGTCTGTGTATGTGTGTGTGCGTGCGTTTAAGTATGTGTATTAAAGTATCTGTAAATAGGCATAGTTCAATAAACTAAGAAACATAATTTGGTGTTGGGCATCTTGTAACAGTGTATCTGTTCCCTTCTGACATGAACGATAATTAAGATGTATCTGTAGATATTTACCATAGTAAACTATACCATCTTCATAATGGGATATAGAAAAAAAAACAGTAATAGATTTGGAATTCCTTATATAATTTTGTGATGAAACTTAGTAAAAAGGATTAACCATTGTAAGGTGGTTTAAAAAATCAAGTTTCCAAAAGTGTCTCATTAATATAATTTTGAACTGATTATTTTAGAAACTAGTCCATACATTACGAAAAACGACTGCGCTGTAACAATTGATAAAAATAGATTAGAAACTATTATGCTGAGACTAATTAACATTGCTCATCTCCGGTATACTGGTTATGATTAAGAGCTTTCTGTCTTATGTGACACATTAAGAGACACATTATTTAAGGGGTACTATTACGATATGATAGGACTACTAACCATCAACTCTTAATTTGAAATAAATAAATCCTTCAAAGCAGATACATCTCTGACTTTCTATGTTTCATTATAGTGTGTGTATATGCGTGAGTGTGCGTATGTATTATATATATATATATATATATATATATATATATATATATGTGTGTGTGTGTGTGTGTGTGTGTGTGTGTGTGTGTGTGTGTGTGTGTGTGTGTGTGTGTGTGTGTGTGTGTGTGTGTGTGTGAAATCAAGGAGAAAAAACGGGGAGAGAGGGATCCATACCTAACGAGTGGATAGGGTGGGAGGGGAATAGCGATCGAGCAAGCGAGCGTGCAAGCGAGGGAGTGAGAGATAGAGAGAGATGGGGAGAGAGGGGAGAGAGAGAGAGAGAGAGAGAGAGAGAGAGAGAGAGACAGACAGAGAAATGACAATAAATAAGTGAAACGGTTTGAGGTTCTTAGGTACATACCTTGTCATTTAACATATATACATAATAACGACATACGTTAAGACATAAATATGTTTGGTGGATAATTATTTAAGCGGCATAGCATAATACTTTTATTAACTCAACATATTTTATTAACTCAACAAACGCTAATTAAGAAAAACGTAGACTACTTGCTGGTGATATAACAGGTACGAATGATGTCGGGAACGGTGCCTTTTTAGATGTTTGATACATTTTATATGATGGCTTGACACTGGAATTATCTTTTCACGTTTGATATATCTTTTTTATCGTTCCTATTCTTAGCCGATCTTTATCGTAAATACATAATATATCAACTATTCATTGCTTAGAGGTTATGCTAACCACACAGTCACTTCCGTCACTTTTATATCCAGAGATATAGTTGTATCCGGTAATTGAAGAATTTCCTACAACCCGCGATACTTGATAATATCTTTGACCACGAATGGATTTTATATTCCTAATTCATGTATTCTTCAAATATGTGTTATCAAATAAGCATTATTTTTCTTTCGACACCGAAAGACTATAATATAGTATAGCATTTCACCAATGATTTGTTTTAATGTGGTTGAAAAATCTGAGTACGTTAGTTTAGGATTGATAGGTCTATGAAATGCTTTAATACATATGTTAATTGTGTTTAATTATATTACTTAAATTAGTATTAAGTAAAGGAATAAATGATCTTCTCTTTTTTAGTGAGTCGGTGGCCCTATGGTTAACGCTTTCCAAAGTCGGAGTTACTTGAAACTTAAATAATTTCTCGCTCCACAGATTGTTCCTTCCACTGAATTATTTAAACATAAAACGTTAAAAGGAGGACGAATCTATGCCACTCCTCATATTTCGGCCTCTTTCATAGTGTCTGTGAGTGGTGGGGGAGGAGGTTTCTCAACCGCTCCAACACAGAGGCTGTGCCGATTAAGCGACAGCCTGGGGATTCTCCACGAACAACAAAACCATCTTCTCTTTTCATCTACGTGCGTTTTGCCTATTTGCGCTTTATCGGATTACTTAACTTAAATAAGCTCTTTCTCCACAGATGTTCCATTCCTCTGAAGCTTGCATATAAACAGCATCATGAAAAGATATCCGAATGCTATCCAACTGCTCATATCAGAGCCTCGTATTAATAGTGTCATTATGTTATTTAGTTTACGTGATAAAACATTCCTTTTGCATCTGACATCCCCTACTGAACAAGATATGACATGTGTAGTTGATTATTGATATTCAAGGTAGCATTTATTTTAATATACCCTTCACCCGAATCAACATCCAAGATGATCCGCTGATTTTAAACTCAACATATTAAAAGACGTCGCAATTTGCCTATCTACATCCATCGTACCTGACCAAAGTATTAATTATAATCTATATCAAATATTACCAAAGGGAGCCAACATACTACTAACAACTCATTATGATAAGAATTGTGTTATCATTAGGTTATCAGATATCGCTCAGTATATACAAGCATACGTGTAGCCAATAGTTTAAGTATTCGGGGGCTTATGTTGACGTGAATATAATGACAATTATATTATATCCTTGGGAATTTGTAGGAGAAATATCGTGTAAAGTGATCACGGTATAAGCCCGATCTTCGATGGTGTGATGACCTTATTGATCCTATCTTTGGTTCAGCAATATCGACACAGGGGAATAATAAAAGAAAGACCTTGACACAATAGGAAACCTCCCTCTGCTTAATCGACTAGACAAATGCTTAATAATAATAATAATAATAATAATAATAATGTATATTTAATAAAGCGCCCTCACTAGCAGGAGCCATTCAAAGGCGCTGTACAAATAATATGCAATATAATAATACCCCAAATAATGTGTGTAAAAACTATGTCATGATTTAAAAGATAATAATTATTTATCTGTGAAAACGACCTTAAATAGGTGTGTTTTTAGAAGAGACTTAAAATTTCCAAGAGTCGACGCATTTCTAATATTTGCTGGCAACTTATTCCACAAAGTGGGGGCTGCAACACTAAACGCACAATTACCATATGACTTGAGCCGAGACACTGGCACCTGCAATAGTATCTGACTGGATGACCTGAGTTTTCGGGATGACTTTCTAATGGAAACCAGTTCAGACAGGTATTCTGGCGTCATATCAGTAATAGATTTATAAGTTATTAACAGAAACTTGAAATGGATATGCTGTCTTACAGGTAGCCAATGTGTTTTTTGAAGAATTGGGGTGATATGATCATAATTTCTAGTATTTGTTACAATGTGAGCTGCACTATTTTGAATTAGCTGAAGGCGATTAATGTTATAATCAGATATGCCATATAACAGGGAGTCACAATAGTCTATACGAGATGTAACAAAGGCATGAACTACAGTTACAGTGATTTATCAACAGACATTTATGTTATCCAGTATTGTTACTCGGTGTTGTTGTTGTTGTTATTGTTGATGTTATACCTGCTTATATTAGACTACTTATGTACTTATAACCACCCAAAGAATACATAATAGTATACTCATATTGTAATAGTCATATCTATTATTTTTCTATAATACTAATCTCAGTCCTTGATAATGTAACATTCTCCTGTTGGTGGATTTACTACGGATGTTACATGACAGAAACTGCCATTTACCTATGATCAAATCTAATGTATGCAATATATTGCTATCAATATGTATAAATCAATTACAAAATAATAATCGCGTTCAGCACATTAAACACTTCTTTCTTTATTGTACAGCGCCTCAGAACAGGGTTACCTGGTTTTGGCTCTTTATTAATATACATTATCATAGCATAATTTGTTTACTACGCGTGATCTTCAATCTGCATTTTTTTATTGATCTGCCAGCTAATGTAAATAATTGCATAAATTCTGATGCAGAACATAATATTATTTATCGTATTTTCGCAAAATACATAAATAGATGCATTCCTTTTCATCCGTTCATGAAAAGGGCGTACAATGGATAATATGTTGAGTTTCGTCTGTATTACATACAAATTATGGTTTTCTAGCAATCAGTGCATTTAATAAGTTGCCACTTTTCCATGAATAAAATAGTAGTACAGTTCGCCGCAGATTTCTATCATTTGGTCTAAATAAAACTAAAGATTATTTTATTTAGCATTGCTCCCCTTTACATTTGGAAATTATTCGTGGCAATTAAGATTCCTATATGCACCGAAGTGAAATAAAATAAAAAGCCTATTTGAGTTCCGGTGATTATCTAACAGTGTCAAGTACAATAATAATAATAATACAAGTCATTACTAAACATGTACGAGAAATCCCTATATCAATTCCGTACACTGTTTATACAACCCCAAGTTACCTAACCTGTCATGTTGCTAAGAAATATATCTTAAAACAAGAATATGCAAATAATATGATGTCCAATACACTGTAATCAGACACTAATTATACAATATCGATAATCAATACACGTAAGTAGAACCACAAAGCAGCCAATCCAATGTCATTTCGGGTTTTAAACAATTGACAAAGACGATACATCTTGAAGTTTCCTGGCAACCAAAATTATGGCGACACATATCAATTCTAGCCATAAAACACTTCCTTCATATCCGGCCTTACAACTATTCCCATATCAATTGTTATTAGCAATTATACCTATTGTATAAACGTTATCACGTGCAACACATTATTTTTCTACAAACAGATTTGATCAATTGTAATCGGGCGTTGGTAGGCTAGTCACATCATGCTATCCAGCCATATGCTCATCGTTGAAATCATTGACCTGAAGCCGCTATAAGAAGGACATAGTTAATGGGAGATTTATGTAGTCTCTCCGGAGTCCACAAATCACTGGCCTGTGCCAGGTAATGGACTATCAGCGCCACATTAGTCCGCATAGACCAGGTTGGCCTCGGTCTAATACGTGACACACGAGGACAACTCGCCACTTCCCGTGACGATAAAACGGAGAATCAGAGGATACTGCGGGATATACACTGAAGCCTATTGTACAGCATAAAATAGGTCACCAAAGAACAATATGTCTGGTGAATCAGTGACATCTGCCTCCCGTTACAAATATGTGTATCTACATTTCATTCCTTTATTTCAGTAAGTGCCAACGGGATCTTTCGTCTTTTCGAAGGCGGACTTCATTAGGTAGACTGACATATATTGCTTTGGACAGACGCTGTTAAATGTAAATCACATGTTTAGAGAAGAACATTTATAAGGTGGCTAAGAATGATGATGGATGACGAGTTATTAATTAATGTCGTTGTGCCATTGTCTGTCTACAGTTGGATGAATAGGCTTTTTCTCGATATGAAAGATTAGTTCTTTTTTTGTGAATGTCTCATTTTTGGCACATGAGATTAAGTCGATAAAGTTCAAGTTAGAATTCCCTAAGTTCGTTCGACATAGCTAACAAAATATATATTGTTTACAGACATCATATTACAATAAACAATGCAAAACGATCGTGATCTGTCGGCAAATTTTTGGAATGTGAATCATGTCTCTATTGGGTGTCAATGTCCTAATGATTTCCGAGTAACGGGAAGCAAGCGTCTGATTATGGCACGGACCTAGAAAAATAACATCATAAGAAGCAATTTATTTCTGGGGAGAAATAATAACAAGTCTGGTGATTATATATATATATATATATATATATATATATATATATATATATATATATATATATATATTGTGTGTGTGTGTGTGTGTGTGTGTATGTGTGTGTGTATGTGTGTGTACGTGTGTATGTGTGTGTATATGTGTGTGTGTGTATATGTGTGTGTGTGTATATATATATATGTATATGTGTGTGTGTATGTGTGTGTGTGTACATGCATGTGTGCATGCGTGCATGCGTGCGTGCGTGCGTGCATGCGTGTGTGTGTATATGTATGTGTGTGTTTTATAAAGATAGTTAAGGCGCTGGCACACAACAATTATAACACCAAACTGATTTAAAAAAACATTAATTGCAAGTATAATTAATTACCGTTAAAATTAGAGAAAAATGAAATAAATAAAAAAATTCTAAAATAATCCAGAAGAGGATAATCTAAATATTAAAAAAAACTATGATTAAAACAAAACCAGGCTTTGTGTCGAACACTACGGCCAAGAAAGATTAATCCTAAAATGGAAAATAAAATATTAATACACAGTATGAATAATGTAGAATAATATAAGCATAAATCAGACTAAATTCAGATTAATACTAATAGCAGCGATATAACACGACTCAACCCAATAGCAACGACCGGTTTCGACCTATTCAAGTCTTCATCTGGTTGCATAGAAATTCGGCTAAAATATATCATATAGCCCTAGGTTTATTTACAAATTAAGACCAACATCCCAATAATCATTTTTTGTGATTATAGAATGAAATAAAAGCAAAACAACAATTGCTCTAATACACTTGCTAGATGGGAGGGCTAAATTGGTTATCAATCGTTTTAATTACTCTCTCGTGCATGGTAAAAAAAAATCGCTAGCATGTTATTGTCAAACACATATGCCATTTGCGATAATGAATAATCGATATGATCACTACGCCTGGTCAATCTTTATATGAAGAGTTTAAACATTTCCAGAAATAAGTATAACAGCTTGATAATGTCATTCGAAATGATAACTAACTTGTAATCATCATTCTTATGTTACTATATGCCAGTACTGATAACCTATTTATATTGGATATTCAGGCTGGAGAGTTCCGAAGTGATTTAATCCTCTACCTACTTGAATGTGATACACAGATAAACTGCTTATTTTCTCCCCTATAAAGATAGATAGCATGGGGTTGTTGAAGATGATGTCCTATTACAGTAACATTATTATTCTCGCGACATTAGTATTATCATAATATGGCCAATATAATGATGGCTAAAATGGAATGTTTATCTCTCTTTTAATTCGCAAATCACTTACATATATTAGGTTATGGCCTATTGTCGCCATGTTATTATACCTAGTCCAGATTAACCTGGATACGGAGGGTTCACTACATTAACCTGTGGCATGATACAGCCGCCATAAAACGGACGTTGGGGGTTGTTGCTTCGTTATGTGCTCTAAACGTGTGTAGGCCGAAATTTCATAAAACAAGAATAAATCATGTAAATAAGAACCATTGAGCCGTGATAAAATGTGTTTTCACATTTATGTGTTAAGATATCCGTTGTTCGGTAATTTGCTTCGCGGACGATACTCACAATGAGAAGTACTACTGATCCATTCACAGAGCATATTTGACACACCCAACTAACTTCTGACAATTACTGTTGCTTAAGGGTCACATGATCTGTGAAGACAACTGATGAGACGCTTAGGAAGAGTGATGGCATAGAGCGATCAGATGTCTAAAACTATCCGCTAAGTCACTGTTGATATGACAAGATGACTATTTTTAATATGTATTGTTGACAATGATAGATCGTGCAGATCCATCTTGAAAGTGGTATTGCACAAAGTTACATCAATCAGTTTGTTTTTAATTAAATACGTGCCTAGCCAAATTATATATTTATGCATTACCTTTAATTACGTACGAACTAATGTTTTATAATGTATATCACAGAAGAAACGTGATATGTATCAAATATTATATTTATTGATCATTCTAATAGGCTAAATAACGAGACAACTTTGGGTTAATGTTCACCTCAGTAATAACATCACCACCAGGTGTACTATAGCATGTGAGTAAAATTGATACTTCACGTTTGAGCACGTATCTCACCCACCTGAGTTCAAATATTTCCACGAACATATCTGAAAGGTGTCCCTCCCTTCTCTTCTCCTCGTTATCATTCGAGACTGGTCGGCCTGTGTAGTCCACAGTGTGCGCAAAAGTGGCCGCAAAATATCAGGCATTATCCTCAAATGTGACACTTACAATGCTCACTAATATGTGCGTATTTTACAGCTATTGGTGATGATGATGATAATTGGTGTTTTACAACTACGTTTGTGCATATGGAAGGCTAAATGAGCCGAACGATATCCAAAGGTAATGAAACGAAGATAAAGATGAAACACCCTTCAGATAAGCCCACGCCGAGATTCGAATATGTGATCCAACACGCTACAGCTAGACTACGGGGCACCTCTTTACTGCTATTAAGTCTATAATGTATAACTATGATGCTGTCGTATATCGGCACACATAATCGAAGGGACAACAACATTTGGGGCGATAACCACGATGTAGTGGTTTTACGACACAAGCGACATTAATGACATACAGCCATAAACAGCACACCTTTGTCATCAACGTACAAAGACTTTTGACGTGAACACTAAGTCTCAATATGTCG
Organism: Paralvinella palmiformis; assembly: GCA_025642065.1. Lineage (NCBI taxonomy): Eukaryota > Metazoa > Annelida > Polychaeta > Terebellida > Alvinellidae > Paralvinella > Paralvinella palmiformis. The sequence goes on from JAODUP010001256.1 coordinate 117,863, forward strand.
TATGTTATCCCATAACGGAATATCAACAGCCTGGCTGCTGACATTACGAGCTGACGGCACACAACTCGGAAGCATTCAGGACTGAATTTATGCTGTGTTTTTTTATATCGTGTCTAGATCCAAGTTGGCATCAACTGGTATATTGCTTGCATTTGTCGAATACAAACATCTGAGGCGGTCACGTGAATTTCAATCAGGTCGTGCTATCTCCGCATTAATGAGTTCGAGGTTGTTTATCAATGGTAGCATGGATTCACTTCCTCATCATCCGAACCTCGTTATAATGCGCTGACAATCTCCAGACAATAGCACGTTGTCGCTCTTGTTAACGTTAATCCGATTTAATTATTTGTTATGTGTCCATAATATTTAAACGTGCAACATATTCTAGCTGATCAATATGTAGCAGTTTGGATTAAACATACACTTTTTAATTTCGTTTTATGATGTTTTTTCATATCATTATTCGCGTTATGGTCACTTATTGGTCTCAAATATTGATTTTAAAACATTGACTCCGTGTTATTAAGACATCTATTGTTTACTATAAGGAATTTAGCAAAGATTGCATGGATACAAATGAGATCAATATAGACTAATTTATAGATATTCTGGATATGGTATGGTATGGTATGGTATGGTTGGCTGTGATCATTATAAATATCATGATAAGTTTGCATATGTTATTCATGATTCCACATAGCTGAGGATATCTAACTGTAATGGGGAGTACAGCAATACGCGCGTCGATGATTATATAGTCTGTACATGCACACACACACGCGTGCACAACACACAAGCACACACCCGGACACACACCAGACACACACACACAACACACACACACACACATATATATATATATATATATATATATATATATATATATATATTACTCTCCCACATATGTCTGCTGTCTAAAGTCACATGATAGGATATAAATTATAATAATACAATCGGACTGTTTGAGCCAGCGATTGATTCTAATACAGTATCATACTAATAAGTCCTAGAAGACCAAACTCGGACCACAAGCATTGATTATTCCTACCAAAATGTATTTACTTTTCAGCCATCGCATAAATTTCGTGTCAGCGTCACCATTATGGGATAGCTATCTGGATACAAGTGATAGCTAACAATATAGATCCGGAAAACTGTGATAATATTTCTCAATAGCCAACATATCTCTGCCTAAAATACATTGCTGGTGATCTGTTTGCAAATCCATTAATTTATTTCTAGCAAAGGATTTGTCATCTTTGGATTTTGATCTGCACGTTGAAGTTGATTGTTATAAAAGTATATCAATTATTAAGTAATTTCTATCTAATTATATCGAACAAAGAAGTGATCTATTGTGTTTCATTGTTAATGATCGTACTGCTAAATGACAACCAGTAACCAGATGATTATGTTGATGTGATACTGAAGAACTGATCATAAACGTACGAAACTGATATACTAACTTCATAGCATATTTGCTTAAGACTGATATTAATTAATTGTACAGGACATTTTACATCTTAATCTTAGTTTGAAAGATTTATTTTTCATGTGACATGGCTGATAACAATAATAATAATTATTATTATTTAGTATGACTAAAGTGGGTATAGAATTAGGATAGGAGATTTAAATGATTTCTCAGTGGTATTATTATAATAATGAAGGTTTGTAATAATTGTCAGAATAGTTTGTAGCCGCACAAGATAGCTCCATACGACGTATGTACGTTAGTCTACGTAGACAAGTTGGTAAGTATCTAAATTATCATAATTCGCAAGGCCGAATGGGAGTACATATGAGCCAAAGTAATTCGAACTGCATCCAATTTAGCTTTTGTCAAAACCTTGTTAATGCCTAAGCTCATTAAAATGTTATCCTGGCTTCGGCATTAACAAGGTCATTCAGCAACACGTTGAATATCCTCAAATCCGCCTTGGTCGATATTTATTTGTCGATGAACGGTAACCGATCGTTGTACGAGGACTGACATGTAGGAGTTGTAAGCATCATCCGTGTTAGAACCATTTTACAAGACCTCACATCTTTATGTTCAATACCGAAAAGAGAAAATAGTATTTTCTAGATTACCATAGCTAGTTTGAAAATATTTTCTATATGTAGAACGATCCCCTTGATGGTACCATTTAACGATACCTTTTATACAAAAAAAACTCACACTGGATTTGCCCGCTGTGAACTCCCGGTCATATCATAATAAAAGTAAAACTTCTGATCAACTTACCCCAATTTGAGTGAGTGAGTGAGTGAGTGAATGAGTGGTTCAGTCAGTCAGTCAGTCAGTCAGTCAGTCAGTCAGTCAGTCAGTCAGTCATTTTTGGATCTTTCTTATTGATTAGATGTGTATTATGTCGAAACCATTTCTGAATAATACTGTTTTGGCCTATTATATAAGGTTATTAGAGGTCGGCTAAGTTATCTTCTACACTTTCATGTATAATCAGAGAGAAAAATATAATTATAGTCTTACATAATGCCACTTGGATTTCGAATTTCCAAGCTGATAGATCACGACATGTGCAAAGTATATAATTGGAGAAAAGCATGCCTTTAGTGTCCTAGTGAATGGTGTTTTTATTACTATCAATATCATCTCATTGTATAAAACCAGGACGATATTACACCGGGAATTAGTGTAATTTCGGTTTAATGACCATACCTATCCTTCATTCTATTCAGTTTACGTAAAGAAACGATGGCATTTGTCCATAATCGAAATTCTTATTTATATGGTTATAATATACTTTCCCTTTCCAAGTCTTTGCAAACCATTGAAAGTAACAAGGTATTTGATGGCCAGTAATTCAAATGGAAATCTACATACAGTTATCAACTGCTGATCTTCTGATGGGAAACTTCCAAAATGTAATAAAATAATTTCCTAAATAATAGCTGAAATATTTCCATGAAAGTAGATATAATTTTACAGGGAAAATGGGCGATATGTTACGCGCAAGTTCAGCCGTAGACGTTAAGGGTGTTTTTATTACTATCAATATCATCTCACGGTATAAAACCAGGACGATATTACACCGGGAATTAGTGTAATTTCGGTTTAATGGCGTACCTATCCTTCATTCTATTCAGTTTACATAAATAAACGATGGCGTTTTTCCATAATTGTTGAGTCAGTGATGATGTTGTGTTTCAAACGTCTTACCATCAATACCTTACTCAAACGATTTGAGTTCGTTAAGAAATGATTTAAGAATGCATCTTGTAATTAGTCTATTCTTTTTCAAACTTATTGAAAACATAGTAGCACGTCGTAAGAGGACTCCATGACAATTAACGAACTGTTTATCCTAAAGGTCATTCAACAGAAACCGCTAACTTGTGACTTTGCCAACGCTCTTGATGAAACATCCATCGTTGAATTACTTATATTTGATTTATCTATGGCCTTTGATCTAATCGATACTGCTGAAAGCAAATACTACAGAGTACTACTGAAATTTCCCTTGACATCGATGAAAAGATATTAACCTAGAAATAGTCATATATCACCGACTGAACTCAGTGTGGTTAGGTCGCAGACAAAACTTAATCAGATGAATGTTTTGTTTTGGTTGATTACAGGGTAACGTTTTTGAACAAAAGAAATACCAGCTGTCCACTAAATCAGAAATTATTAAATGGGATTGTTTTAAATGGCGTTGTTACACTCATGGTACTGAGATCGGCATAACGTTTAATCCATATCACGAATTGGATGATATGTCATCCTCAGTTGAAGTTTGTATAGCTGATATAAGTGGTTAAGTGAACAACACGTTAAAGTTAAACAAGTATAATACCAAATTCTGTGTATATTCATACCTACAACATGTGACGAAATCTGCGAATCGTTATATTAAAGTAAGATCCAGTCTTATAAAAATTTCATACCTTTGTGAAATATAGGACATATATTGGATAATCCTCTAGTAACGGAGAAGCAAGATAATGCTATGCATATGTCATGTTATTATCAAATCAGAATCATCAGACATATCCGAAATTACATAAATAATTAGATATGGAATTTCTTTTACAATACATCACCCTTTCGCCAATGAACTATGGCTATTCATTGTTGTATATGATCGCTCTTTCTTAGTGACAAACTAGCTACGATGAGAACAAAACTATACCCGACGTCGTATTAATTAGAATCGCAAAAACGGACACCTAATGCCTTTTTTCGAGCTGTACTGAGTTTCTGGACGAATCAGATCTGAATAAGAGATCGTTTTACACATTGACATTACTGGAGAGATCTACATCGCCCGTGTATCTGGGTGATTTGATCCACATTGATATATCATTGGGGTTGCTACGACCTGGTTCTTGTTCTTTATCGGTGGTGTCTAAAGCCACAAAATATATGTTCCTACGCCATGAAGGTTGCTTGATCACATCATACTTACATTGAATGAATGAAAGGTTTGTACGATTCACAGAAACCCAGTTATTGTAATTAACCGATTTATTATATCTAGAACGGGTTTTATATTTCGTTTAGTGCTATTGATTCAAATGGAACAAGACGGAATGCAAAATATTACTATCATGAACAATCAAACAAAAACGTAAGAATGATAGATAATTACACATATAAATTGGATAACATACTTTTGTTGACGAGTTATTTAAAGTAACTCTATATAATCTTCATAGTTATGTTGCAACTGTGTTCAAAGATTATATATTGCAATGAGCAGTTCTCTTAATGAAATAATTATTAAAAACTGAGTGCTTAATTATTTCTAGAAACTTGACTTAAATTTTGGAATGTCAGGCCTAATGTCTACTATGTGGACTATATATATTTAGAACAAAATAGTTTAATGCCATTAAATCCAAGCATACAAAAGCTAGTCTTGCCTTTAATTGCATAGATTATGCCAGTTAATTCTATTCCCACCTACTATTGTATCTAAAAACCACATGTTAGCAAAACAGTCTACAAACACGGAAAATGTCACTTCTCATCCGCGTCATAATATGCTTTCTGATATTTGGTTGAGGGCAAAAAATGTCATAAGTATATGATTCGCATAAATACTATGGGTTAGTTTGTCAATATCCTTTCCTATTTTTATTAAATATTGCAACCATATTTAACCAAAATTAAACTGATAAAAGAAAACGCCAACCTCAATCTTATCTCGCAGTTAATTTGTGTTTTAACACTGTGGAATAGGCCACTCGCGCAAATAATGTCGAATCCTGAATAAAAACTATGAACGATTCATCAGGATAATGCATTAATATATAAAGGTTTAGGACCAGGTATTCATTATTATATTCACGAATCTTACTTAACAGTGCCTAAAACTAAAATAGGGAATTAAAAGTTATATAAGGAAAATGGATAATTCTATTGAACTCTATTTAGCATATATTGAACTCAGCCTAAATAATAATAATGCATTTCGTTGAATGTATATAAACCATTATTTCGCAAAACTGACACGAAATTTAACTTGTTCGTTTTTATATAAACAAGATTCTAAGAATTATTATGGTATTTAGGAAATGATTAGAACTAAAGCTGGTTGTGAAATCAATATGGTGCTTTGATTAAAGCAACTAGAACAAAGCCATTAACCTGGTATTATTTCATATTAGTCATGGCACCAAACATGTCAAGATAGAGTTTTTAAAATTAGCTAGGTTTGACGTAATATATAATTGCTGTCACAAACGAAATCTTATTGCACCTTCGTATCCTGTCGTTTGAACGTTCACTTAAACTGTAATAACTTGTCCAATGTTCTCCAGTCTGCTTACAAACAATTTCATCCTACAGAAACTGCCCTATTTATAGTTCACAACGACATATCACTAAACATGGACACAGAACAGGTCACAGCACTAACACTATTATATTTATCTACATATTTTGACACCATTGATTATTCTGTTCTTTTATATCACCTCTCTGATTGATATGGCCTATCAGGAACAACACTCACCTGGATCCGTTCATTCGTAATAAATAGGTTTCAATCAATATAAATAAGAAAATGGTTTTCAAAGTAGCGTCTTTGTTCTGCTGTTGCCCCCAATACTCTGTTTTTGGACAGCTACCTTTTATTCTGTATACCGCAACACTAAGCTCTCTTAATCATAGCCACAAATTAGACCAATATTTATATGCAGGAGTCACCTAAGTATACACATCTTTATCTGCAGCAAACACTTAACTCTCCCTTAAACTTCTAGGTTACTGTACCAGTGATATATCTGGCTGGAAGACAAACAATAGACCTACGGACAATGCCAACAAAACATATTTCATCATTATAGGTACATCCAGACAACGCAGCAAACTTACTCAGTTCCTCCCTACAAACATCCTTAGTCATTGCATCACACCGTCAGACACTATACGTAATCTTGATGTTACATTTGATAGCGATTATACTTTCAGAAAACATATTTCACTGACATGTCGCTCCTGCTTCTATCATATTCGTGAAATTCGCCGTGATCATCAGTATATTTCTCTTTCAATCTACAGAACCATTGCTAAATAATTCATAACTAATAAGCTTGGTTACTGCAACTCTCTTCTTTATTATGTCGGATCTAACGATATTCTAAAACTTCGGTGTATTCAGATCTGCTTAGCTAGGTTTTGCCATTCAGACCCAATTCTGAGATCTCTTCACTGGCTCCCTACTTTTCATAACACTGATAATCTAACTATATTGTCATGTTCATAGTTCAGCTTTAAAACTATTCTTCAAAATTATTCTTGGTGCTGGCGTGTATCCACTTATAAATATAAGTGATGCACACAACAAAATGTTACAAAGCGGTTAAATGTGTCTGGGTCATTAGACAATAATCAAATTGCATCTGCCTGAAAACTTATAATGAACGATAAATGAAAGTTATCAACATACAAATCACGCGGAACACTTCAATAACTAAATAGAGTGTCATTTATAGACGATATTTCATTGGAAAATCATGCTCCTACCTTAGCCATTTATGATTCATTTATAATTAGAAGCTTAGCTATGACACGATACTCTGTGTTCAACAACATTAAATCACTTATTATTATACTATTTCTGGTAATTATTCAGAAGTCGGTAATTAATTATCATGCCCTTATTTCTCTATATCGGCTATTTTTAATGAGGGTAGTGTATTATGTGTAACTTAGCGAGAAATGTTTAATAATGTAAATTCAGAATAACCAACAGAAAATAGTATTTCTATACGTAATCACTTTTCTGAGACAACGGAGCGAGAACGTACGTCCTATGGTATGCTCAGTGTCTAAAAACAATTGTTTTAGTCCCAGTAGCGGCGAGATGACAGGGATGTTAAATAGGTATGTTTGTGGCTAAAATAATATTTCAACGTAATCCGATTTCAGCTCTATATTTCTGAGTGGAATTGTATTACTCTCAATATAATATACTATACAAAATATTCTTCTCACATTAGCCCGGCAGAAATGTAGTTTAAAGACCGTAATTAAATTTTGTATGTAGAATGATCCCTTTTATGGTAATGCAAATGAATGCTCTAGTAAGGTAAGCTGAAGTGGGGTGAAGTGAGTAAGTGAGTCAGTAATTGAGGGATGGAGCAAAGGGTTGAGCGAGCGAGCGAGCGAGTGAGTTAGTGAGTGAGTGAGTGAGTGTGTGAGTGTGTGAGTCAGCGAGCTAGTCAGTCAATCAGTCAATCAGTCAGTCAATCAGTCAATCAGTCAGTCAATCAGCCAGTCAGTCAGTGAGATTACGTTTTAGAACATGTATTACATATAAATGCACAACCGAAACCCAACATCTTAATTTCTAAAAGAAAAATGTTTTCTGACAACATTCTTTCCATTATGAATAACTGATCATTTCTAGCATTACTGATACCGTTGAAATACTTCAAACGTTTCAATCAGCCTATGGAAGGTACGGTGCGGTGAATCACGGGGGCATAAACGCAGACTGTAGTGTATTTATTTATCACGGGATGAAAATAGATGAATACCTCTCGCAGCATGAGTGCATAAATAGTTCTCAGCATAAAAGACACTATCAGAGAAGAACATTAGCCTTATGACGTCATTATGTTTTCAAAGAAATATCATTCGGAGAAATAAACGTGATACTCTTTGCGAGGAGGTAAATACCATAAGAAAAGAAGTGTTATCTTTATTCAGGAAACGAGTGAAAGCGCGAAAATATGTAACATATAACGAACTAAATTTCAGAGTAATATGAGCAAGCTTTTCAAGGTAATATTCCCTATAATGACAAACCTGTTACACACCTTTGGGGATGAAATAATATAAAGATTTCGTGGTATAGTAGAGACGATCCTTATTTGTTACTATTTTTTCGAAGCATAAATATCAAAATATCTTTAACCTCAGCCATTATAGCAGAGATAAACAAGTAGATTGTGTTACAAGAAAAAAACGTCGCTTGTCTCATCTCCTATATCACTGCTAAAACATCACCACCTACTGGGTATGACAGAATTACGATAACATAAAGTGACAGGTACTCACTTATATGAGCGAGCCAGTTTTCTTTTGCTAAAGGTCAAGAACCTTCAGAGTTATATTTCGTTTTGATTATATGTGGAAATAAAGAAAAAAGGGGGGGAAAAAAAAAAAAAAATAAAGAAGGGGGTTGGGGGGGGGGAAAAAAAAATAAAAAATAAATAAACAGAGAGAGAGAGAGAGAGAGAGAGAGAGAGAGAGAGAGAGAGAGAGAGAGAGGGTAGAGAGAGAGAGAGAGAGAGAGAGAGAGAGAGAGAGGGGGACGAGAACGAGAGAGAGAGATGCAAATATATGTATAATCGTTAAGTAAATATAAATTAAGCTTATTGTCATTACGCCAAGAAATTATGTCATTTAATATCTATGTCACTTATCATAAGTATTTTATGGGTTTATCCAGTATCATGAAATGTGAACTTAGGTGAAGATATCAAACATAAAGGCGAAAATAGTTCCGTTTATTTCAAATTTTGAAAAGACAGGTAGCTGATTTCTTAAGAGATACGTATTATATTAATGTTTTGTATGAAGGAGTAGCCGTTGATCTGACCCTTCTGCACTTGGCCAAATGTACAGTATATTAATGATTAATCTTTGTAACACTGGTAATTTGGAAGTTTACGGAACGTTTCATTAGTAGCACGAACGATCCGGTTGAATGTCTTTTTATTTCGTTAATAATTAACATTGTCAGAATAGTTTGACAGAAATCTCTCGCAATGGAAGTGCTTAGTTGAAATGAATAAAATGGTTTTATCAATAAAAGTGCATTAATATAAGAAAACCATTAAGGTGCAAATATGGGAAATAATGTTACTTTAAAGGAACATATTATGTGCCTGTCAACTAAATAACAGGATTTAACAACATGATGTTTATAATATACAATTGATCTTTGGCTAAGCACTATTTTTGACAGAATGGAGCCAATTTCATGATAAATGAGTAGTGCTAATTGGTGTCTTTTCGCGTGTTAGAATCGTCACGTTACATCTCTCAATCTCATAAATAGCATATCTCTCATCTGTTTTTGTTTGTAGAAGCATAAATATGACGGTACCTTTAATCCCAGTCATGATGACATATATTAATATATGATATGATAGCGAGTCCAGATAGATTATTTGGTATAATCCAGGCAGTTCTTAATCATCTTTGCTGGATTATCGCAAAAAAGATACGCTTAATTGGAATAGCCCGTTTGTTTTCAGTTGGGATCAAACAACTAACTTGATGATTAGACTTCCTGGCAATTGATTACAACATGAAGGAATAACAAAATTGATCTTGCATTATATACCACACGACATGGACCGGTATAAACAACACATGCCAAAGGATGGGAATAATATAAATATATAGACTAGATAACAGTAAGAACTAACGGTTTTCCAACTTCATATATCTCAGCTATAATTTGTCCAGATCCGTTCAATCTAACGTATATGATAAACAGGGATAATTATATGATACCTACTGTATATCTCAGATCTTAAAACAAATCACTATTTTGTTTTATAACTTTCAATACATGCACATGAACTAAAGATAATAGAAAAGAGATCAACAGTGTATGTGGTACATAACAAGAATATGCAAGAATATGTAGATCAAGAATGTATTAGATAACATAAAAATAATCTGTACATAATTCTTATATTTTCACGAAAACGTAACCTCGTCTATCAAGCATTGCTCGTAATTTGAAGACACCAAATAGTATATGTGTTAGATCTGGAAGTAATTAAGTTAACATATCTTGATTCGCAGTTGAGAGAGTCAAAATAACAGTATAAGACCTAAGGAAGTGGATGCTAGAATTATAATAAACGTGAACTGCACAGTGGATGTGAGGTAACATTTAATATTCTATACTGATTTATATTGCAGACGTGTTAGTTTGCTGTTGGATTATGAAGTCGCCTTATACATATATTATTACAGAATGAAATAATGTCGTCATCTTAGGAGAGGATTGTCCTGAATTGCATTTTTTACAGACTGGTCCACCATACTACACAAACATTAAAGGTCATCAGTATCACAAACTATGTCACATTACAGCAATTATGTTTTATTCAGTCCAGTTAGCACTTTCTATATACGTAATAACACAAATTATGAAACAAATAATTCATTATTTTATACACCTTATTCGTATTTCAGATGTTCGTCAAATATTCAAGCTATCGTTTACAATATAGTCATATATTGCCATAATAAATATATTATGATTACCATTTTATAAGTATGACCCTATTCGAGTTTATTCTTATACGATCCTAGCATATTGTAATGATCAGCCAAGTTCTGTTCACAGCATTTCTTACTCTTACTGCACTTGTTATGAGATTATTCAGCAAAACCAGAGGATAGGCCGTTTTGTGACCTAAAACATGGAAATATGGCCAAACAAAGTGCCCATAATACTTCCTATCATTACCTTTAATATTTTTACCACACTACAGCTTTAAGATTTTGACGAAGTTCGATTCGACAATATCACGCTTATTCTCATATCTATACCTCTGGAGCTTTACAATCAATGAGTGACGTTGGAAACAAATGATGAACTAACCTTTTTATTTCATAAAGACAAAAATAGTGTGTACACTGAAATAATAGATAAAGATGCTAATGCACAATACCAACATTTAACAGACTTATTTAAGGAAATGTATCTTTATGGTTGCCGTCATTCCCGAGTGTTACATAATAAGCATGTCCTCGGTAGCCACTCATTTAAACAATATTAACCAAAGATAATCTAATACCGAATCTAATCCCTTCCTTAGACAAATGCGACATTCAAACGAAAATGAATTCTTACAAATAATGTGATACTTGTGTTGGCTATGAATTAAGACATAATGATTTAAATTGTGGAAATCTAACATAAATATAATAGGAACAATATCAGCATTTCTATTTTATTGAAATTACATTAAACCTTTTTGACAGAAAACATGTCATGTTGTTGATTTGAAGGACCGTTTTAAAAATTGCAGATAAACAATGTTCCTAACATGGGCATAATCAAAAGCACCTTTCAGGTATTATATATATTTCTATTACTTAAAGATTTATAATTATTTACATCCTAGGGACCTAATAAGTGAACAAATGTACTTTTCGTACTGATATAAGATAAGTTATCCCTGATTCACTGACTAACAAACTCTCGCACCCAGTAAATAACATAACTAATTTATTTATTTATTCTAGCAAGTAAAAGAGGTTGTGTCTACAAAATATAATTAAATAGTGATAAGTTTATTACTAATTAGTATTAGGTATAATTATGTTGAAGATATAACTTACACCTAATTTAGGTAAATATTGAGTTAAAGGCAAATGCAATATTTTAATATAATGTCAGACATTTATTACTATTTCTAATGCGCTGATGTTTTAAGTATGTAATTTCTCACTAACTGATATATAATCCTTGAACTCGGAAGACTTCAGCAATAAATTATAAAAGTGTACCGAATGAACCCACTTGATGATACCATGGGGTTTGGAAGATTCTCTGTCATCCTGCTGAATCGATGGCGTTTTATGACATCGGGTGAACCTTTATTACAGGGGAGGGTACTTTATGTCTTTGGTTTGCATTAACCAACTCTGAGTTATAGCTTTTCGTGAACGGGACAAGGGCAGTTTTGGCCGATAGTGGCATTAATTTCGCCTTGGGCTAGACTACTAAAAATAGTACCCTAAATAAAGAACACCCTTATCTCGCGTGAATCACCAGTGTCATTTTTATAAAAGCCATGGGTAAATTAGTGTCATGTCGTCTTCAATATTCAGCTTTTTGTGAGACAGCACAGAATATATGTTCCTTCATTTTTGTAAACCGAACATGACATATAATTAAAACTAACACCAATCTTCATATACCAAGAACACTTAGGTATAACATCTGTAAAATGTGACAGAATATACAATATAATCTATTGAACATGGTGTTAAAATGTGACCTTTACGATACTAAAAAATAAACAAAAGGTCAATGATAAATAATGTTATAAATATTATAATTCGTATATAAATGTGTTTTTTTAATAAAAATGGCGTATATTATATACTATTATTCGCATAACAGGTCTGTAGCTTCTGCAAAATCGCTATGAAACAATTAAATGTTTTAATACAATGTAAATATGTTGATAACATTTCTAGTAAAATTCGTAAAAACAAAACAAATTAATGTTTAAGCGATTTGTTTTCCTCAATTTCCACGACATTCACGGATTAATTCAGTGTTGATAAATTGTAATATTAATGATATTGTTTACAATACTGACAACTAAAGTCTTAAATATATTGAACTGAGTTTGTTCGTGTCTAGATCATTCGTAATATTAGCAAAGAGTATAGATAATATCTCGATTGTTTACTATTTTTCAACCACATAAACGTCCTAATTTGGTTCTGATAGCACTACTTAAAACTTTCGCGGTTAATTGTTGTGAATAGGACAAACTAAATATAATTCTTTTTAATCATTTCATATGACTGGTAATTTTTCATAAAACAATGGCCTTAATTAATGTCACTTGTCACTGATCAATAATAAAAAAAGTTAAAATTATGTCCATTTTATAGAATCTATATAAAGAGTGACATTATACTATTTCGTACTCCATATCGGTTTGTAGTATCGCCTGTTTATGTCATAAAGGCACTGCGTTTAATCAAATATAAATTTAACAGTAAGTCTCACCTGTTTCTTAATAAATAAAGTAATACTACAGTTCCCCAAAACATAAGTAAACCATTAATATTGGATTAAGTGAATACTTAATGTTTACCACATTTTGATGTCATTTGGCACAACCTGCTGATTATATGAATTCTCTTAGGCCAATGACTTCGAGATAAACTTTGCTTTTCCTAAAATTCGAGATGGATTATAATTGTTGTCATCACGATTGACATTATCAAGTACTACCTACTTTCTTATTAAAGCATCGAAATAAAGATATCAACCAATAATAATTATCACTACCGCACAAATAAGGCATAGCATACAACGTATGTAATCCTATCAAACAAAGTTTATATTGGGAATAGTCGCCCGCAATGATTTCTTAACTATGAGAAAGGAAGTGCGAAACTTGTTCTCACACACGTAGACACATAAACACACACACACACACACATACATACATACACACATATACATACGCATATATATATATATATATATATATATATATATATATCCTTACTAAATTACGATGATACAAAATAGTCTAGTTATATGTATCTTTCCTTTATGCAATTTTATTATACGAACGATAATTGGCCTTCCTTTATTTCAGTATGATCCGCATTATATATATTTGGAAAATATTTTTTGAAAGTTTACGTTACCTTTTGCAATGCATATATATATATATATATATATATATATATATATATATATATATATATATATATATATATATATTCCTAAAACACACATGATACAAAATAGTTCTATTTATGTGTATCTTACCGTTGTGCAATTTTATTATACAAATTATAATTGGTCTTCTTTTATTTCAATATGATCCACATTATATATGTTTGGAATTTGTTTTTGTTGAAAATTTACGTTGCTGTTTCCACTGCACAGAGAACTAACGCATCGGTTACCCGAATATTTTCAGTTATGAAATGATCAAAGGGGTGAGTGCAGAAATCCAAATAATTATAATCCTTATTTAGCATACAATAAGCCAAATAAAAACAAATTATCTAAAGGCGATACCTCGATAGTTGGAAAATTGGCACGAACCAGCTGTTCGTCTGGCAAATTTAAAAGGTGACTATACCTTCGCTAACATTTTGACGTATCATTAGACCGTCTACATTGACTGACTCACTCACTCCTCAACTGACTCATTCACTTACTCAATCACCCCTCTATTCTAACACAAACTCACTTACCTAGTCATCGAATGAATGCAGCCTATTGTCTTCATATAGTTGGTTTTTGTTATATTAACATAGCCAAATCTTAACATGGATACTTAACATAATAGGTACTAGTATCAGTCAATTTCATGAATATTATCATGATTTTCATTTTCATCAAAATAATAATCATCATCATCATCATCATCATCATCACTACACTTTTATTTATTTCATAATCATCATTGTGATAAGTTATATTTATATTGAACATAGAAATTGCACCACAGAAGTCAAAACTAAACAGAACATATTGAAGTATTAAAAGGTTTTGAACTTACAGCCATTATCAATATGTTTCCCTTCTTAAGAAATATGGAGGTATAAATATGAAAAACGTAATAATGCCCTCAATTTATATATATATATATATATATATATATATATATATATATATATATATATATATATATATATATATATATATATATATATATATATATAATTTGTGACTATGGTTAGTGTGTGAATGAGTAACTAACTGACTGAGTTATTGAATTGATGGATATGTGACTGAGAGGGTGAGTTAGTGACGGATTGATTGATTAATTGATTCAGTCAGTCAGTCAGTCAGTCAGTCAGTTAGTCAGTCAGTCAGTCAGTCAGTCAGTCAGTTAGACAGTCAGTCATTCAGTCAGTCATTCAGTCAGTTATTCTATAAGTATAAATAAATAAATTAGTAGCTCATATTCCTTGTGATGACTGAACATAATTATATACCTCAAACCCAATTGAGGTTTCATGGCTAAGTGAGTGAGTGAGTAAATGATTAGTGGATAGATAAATGCTAAATGGTTGAGTGAAGGAATCATAGGATGATTGGGGTAGTGGATTATGGATCCCGAACCAAAAACATATTGCATTTAGAGAGGGAATGTTTTCTCTAACTTGCACTTGATATAGCAATTGCTTCTCTGACCTCTCTGAACTTCTTTCATATGTATTATGTTAGTGAACGCTTCATTCCCAATATGGTAAACACCGTGTTTTTAACTGTAGTGTAATAAATCAACCTATTGTTTAATTCTTAATTTTCATATTGAGATATTTCAAAGAAATTCCCTGACAGTTGAAATATATAGATAACTTTCAGTCTGAAAAACATCACATAATACATACAACAGTCATATAACTTCCGGATTTTCCAAAAGAAAGATATCATTCTGAGAAATAAACATTAAGCACTTGAACAACAGAACTTATAGAATAAAATAAAATCCTTACAAAAGGATGTTTTGTTTCGAACGTTTTGTTAATTTAAATCACGATTGGAAGTTAAAATCTACAATCGGACGATACACTAGAATAAATTATTCAGGATCCACTTACTAAATAAAATCATGTATGCTATCAAAGTCTTATTATATGTAATTCACGTTGACATAAACACATTTTTTCCAGATGAAGTAGACGATTTCTCAACTGGCATCAGCTGGTTCTTCCAAATAACACGCGTTATAATGACGTCCCTGGTACAAAAAGGTGTTGCGTGTTGTAATAGAACCATAGCTTGAGTGGATTCCGGTGACATAAAGCCATTCTTTTTATTATTATTTGCTCGAAGCATAAATATGTTAATCGGAGATTGCATATATCGTGTATTGTAAATAACAGGTCGCTTGACCGATTTTCTTTCTAGCCTGAGGGATACGTTTGATATGGCATTATTTTCCCCGAATTCAAATATGAACCTATTCCCACAGTTTGTTAATGCTAACTAAACATATAGTGTGACGTCATATGACGATGCCTATTTTCTCACAGCTCTTTTGGTCATTGTTGTTTATTGGGACTGCTTCAGCTGTTTATGTTGAATTAAGTATCAAACCCAGGTTGCGAATTACGAATATACGTCATAGTCACCAAATCAAATGATCTATTGAAATATCTACAGGATATAAACATCAATATTGAAATATTTTATTGCTCTCTGGTGAACTGTATTACTTAATTATTAGACAGTATCTTCAAAGACACCATATATTGCATTTCATGATATAGTAAATACACCCAAATAAAAAATAAATCACTAGCGTCACGATGGAGTATAACTGCATCATGTTTATATACAGCATTTCTGATAGCACTGACACCAAAAATTAATATATAATATGCGTTTATTGAATGTTTTATTCTGTTTCATTTTCTCAGTTGATATACTTTAAAATATATAATAACACAATCTTAATTCGAAAAAAAGAAATAGATAAACCTAACAAAATAACATATAGGTCATACTTCTATATTTATGCCTTTTAATATTCATGTTTATTTTGTTTGCAGGATTATTATCATCATAAGCAATAGATTACACGAATATACTATGGATTACGTTGCTAAATATTTATTTCTTAGATATTCTTTTCTAATATTTTCTTGGACATTCATTATTTTCGACGTTATTAAAAACATCATCGTTAAATATTGATGGCATTTATATGCGAAAGAATAGACATAATACGGTGCGCCTGTTGTTGGTTCTTTAATCAAACGAATAATGTGTTCATCTTAAGGCCGCATTCGTATCAAACAGACTTTATACAATACATTTCTCTTTCAAATAAAACACTAGGAATAAGACATTTGCAGGAGTCTTGGGAATAACTATTTTAACTTTAAGATAACACTAGATAAATGGATAAGACCATACATATACTAGTAGTTCTTGGGTACAAAGCAACTAGTGTAATTATTAGGTTGGACCATCGTGTACTTGTTTCTAAAGTTGATAGTGCTCAATGCGCCTAAATAGCGGTTTATGAATGCCGAAAAATGGACATCAGTGGAAAACACAAATTTCTAACTACAATTAAATTAAATTTAATTTTTATTACAGCCATCATCACTTGCACACATAAATTTATATCACTGTTTCACCATAACCTATGCATAATATCAATTACAGTATCGTAGTGATTCCCCATTCTTTCCGGGTGATATTGTAACATGCACGAAACTTAACATCTCTACTTGATGTTCATTGTTGAACCATAGTTTCCATGACTAGAGCTAATGGCAACAAGCCATACGAATTGGACTAGAAAGGCAACCATAATCCCTGTATGAATAAAAGTCAGGCATACAAAAATTATTACAAGAGTATTTGTTACAGGTTTTAAGATAAGTTGATGTATAATTAGCCAATTAATGTAAACGACTTAACCAAAATGTGTATTAAACATAATGTAAAGAAATAAAAGCACCACCTAGTGTAGCACTTTAGACAGTACAGAGACAATCTGTGCCGAAAATGTGGCGAATGGTAATCTATCGAATCGACTGATGCACTACGAAAATCCCTCACTACCTGACTGGCTTACTCATTGAATTACTCACTCGGGAATATATAATATAAATAATAATTAAATGTGCATATAAAGAATATATATATATATATATATATATATATATATATATATATATATATATATATATATATATATATATTATTAATTGCAAAAACTAATAATTCAAATTAAAGCGTCCCATCTCATCAACTCAACTAATCTAAGTCAAAGATGACTTTATCATCCTATGGAATATCTAATATCTTATGACATCCAGGGGCCATTTATTGTCGAAGAACGTACCTGGTGAATGGGATGCAAATTTACCAACACTAACTAACACCTTGTCGTGTACAGGATGTGCGTATTATCAGCATGTAATGGCACCAATTTAGCCTTGAGCCTGACATCAAAAGATGCAAGTAAAGTCAATCTTGATAATACTAAATAATGCCTGATTAGATTCCAAAAATAGGTGAGTAAATAAGAGATAAATAATGCTCAGAAAAACAATATTCTGGATGTTTCTAGGAATTAATTGTTTCAGTTTTTATTTTATTTTGTTCTGAAAGAATCAATTCAGTACAATATGAAATGTAAATACTAACAGAACATAGGTGCATGTAAAGTTATATTTTACGGCAGAACGAGGTAGCCTCTACTAAATATCACTATATTTATTAATTGTTTACCGTTAAGACAATGCCTGAAGAACACCAGACCAATAGATTACAATACTACAAATATTATAATTTAAAAAATCGGCAAAATTATATATATATCATCAATTAATTTCTTTTTTACGCAGAAAAATGAAAATGGATATCAGAATATGACATCTGAGAAACAGCCAAAGAGTTATAGTTAAAGAAAATTTAAGTTTACCATTAATAATTTTTTATACATTTACAGAGTGCCGATGAAGAAACTTTCGATGAGCACACACACACACACACACACACACACACACACACACACACACACACACACACACACACACACACACACACACACACACACACACACACACACATGTATATATATATGTATGTATGTATGTCATCAATTCTTCACTCTGTAATATATATATATATATATATATATATATATATATATATATATATATATATATATATATATATATATATACAAAGCCACATGCAAAGGTTTCAGACCAGACAGAAGTTTTTAAATAAACTATGTTTGCCTCCATACCACTACAGATATCTTGTTTTTCTTGCTGAAGTCAACGACTACCTTTGACAGGTTACAAGGAGCACCCTGTTGCATGAACATCGTGCGGCTCTGGACGTGCAAGTACAGTTTAAGTTTCTCTTTGAGCAATTTCACGTACTTGGAGACATCCAGAGTAATGTTAAACGGAATGAAATGCAGAAGAGCAGCACAACGGCAAGACAAGGCACCCCAAAGCATTTGGTTCAGCAAGGGTTTCATAGCGGCTACGACATGAGTGGGTGGGTGAGTCAGTGAGTCAGTGAGTGAGTCGGTGAGTCAGTGAGTGAGAGAGTGAGTGATTAAATGAGTCAGTGGGCCAGTGAGTGAGAGAGTAAGTGAATGAGCGAGCGAGCGAGCGAGGGAGCGAGCGAATGAGTGAGTGAGTGTGTGTGTGTGTGTGTGTGAGTGAGTGAATGAGTCAATGAGTCAGTGCGTGAGTGAGTGAGTGAGTGAGTGAGTGAGTGAGTGAGTGAGTGAGTGAGTGAGTGGAATGGTGGGAGTGAGTGAGTGAGTGAGTGAGTGAGTGAGTGAGTGAGTGAGTGAGTACGAAAGGACTGGTGGTGGTGGTGAGTGAGTGAGTGAGTGAGTGAGTGAGTGAGTGAGTGAGTGAGTGAGTGAGTGAGTGAGTGAGTGAGTGAGTGAGTGAGTGAGTGAGTGAGTGAGTGGTAGAGTGAGTGAGTGATGAGTGAGTGAGTGAGTGAGGAATGAGGATGAGTGGTGGTGAGTGAGTGATGGTAGGATGGAATGTGATTAAGTGGTGAGGTGAGGTGAGGTGAGTGAGTAGGTGAGGTGAGGTGAGGTGAGGTGAGGTGAGTAGGTGAGGTGAGGTGAGGTGAGGTGAGGTGAGGTGAGTGAGTCAATGAGTGAGTGAGTCAATGAGTGAGTGAGTCATTGGGCCAGTGAGTCAGTGGGCCTGTGAGCCAATGAGTGAATGAGTCAGTGAGTCAGTGGGCCAGTGAGTGAGTGAGTGAGTCAATGGGCCAGTGAGTGAGTGAGTGAGTCAATGAGTCAATGGGCCAGTGAGTGAGTGAGTGAGTGAGTCAATGAGTCAGTGGGCCAGTGAGTGAGTGAGTTAGTCAATGAGTCAGTGGGCCAGTGAGTGAGTGAGTGAGTGAGTCATTGAGTCAGTGGGCCAGTGAGTGAGTGAGTGAGTCAGTGGGCCAGTGAGTGAGAGAGTAAGTGAATGAGCGAGCGAGCGAATGAGTGAGTGAGTGAGTGAGAGTGTGTGTGTGTGTGTGTGTGTGTGTGTGTGTGTGTGTGTGGTGTGAGTGAGTCAATGAGTCAGTCAGTCAGTCAGTGAGTCAGTCAGTCAGTCAGTCAGTCAGTCAGTGGAATCTTGGGATATTAAATGGACTAATGTTTATTATAAATTGCCTTTATTATCATCGCAGAACCGAAAAACCTTGTTTGTGCGAAGGAAGAAAATAACATAACTGCTTGCAATTGTAATCAGTAAACCTTTAAACAGTAGACATGCCATGTAAATAATATTTAAATTAATGGAATGTATTAATGTTATGTTTAGAAAATTTAGGTGTGATCTTTTCCTGATATGAGACTTAACATGATCGAGATAGATAGATAGATAACGAGAGAGAGAGAGAGAGAGAGAGGGTGGGGGGGGTCCCTTAGCCTCAACTCTTCGCTCTCTTGCTCTTTCTTTGTGTGTATGTATCCGCGTATCTGTGTGTATCAGAGTCCTATAGAGAGAGACGTAGATAGAGTGAGAGCCTAACAGAAAAGGAGGGAGAGAGAGGAGGGAATACATTTTGTGTGTAACTAATGACGTTCAGGGGATTTCGTACATCATCTTGTTTTATCAATATTCACTGTTTTATGCCCATTTCCACATTCAAATTTGATTCACGATTACCAACACTTACATCGTTATTTAGTTTTTCTCATATCGATCGCATTACGCCCATTCCATTAGTATTCGTTAGAAATTTACGCGCATATTGTTCTGATAAAGAATAACATTAACTTGTCAGTTATCTATCAGGTAAGCAGTGGTTACTTAACTTATTCGCGGAATTACGTACTAAGGTTAATGTGCTAGAATTGACATATTTAAAGATTACCTTATCGTGTTTCACTAAATCATTTTACATGGGGTTATGATTGGCACTTTAATACACTTATAATGTTGAAACAGTCTCAATAAACAATGCTTACGAAACTTAAATGGAAAGCAGACATTTTCGTACATTGTTTTCACTATCGTTCTGGTTATGAACTAATAAGGTCAGAGTGTTATAACTGCAAAACAATTTTGCATCAATCCTGAAAGCAGTGATCGAAACAAATTCACGCTGACCCTTTGTTAAGACTGTTTATTTCATTTATTATACCAAACTTATAAAGCGCTCGTTTCATACTTAAAGCCTGTTCAAAGGCGCCGATTAACCCCGAATTAGAAGTCAAAGACTGGCTTATTTAAATAAGTGCATGTAATTATACGTAATGATTCAGACTTGCCATTTACACAGCCTATCCGATAAACACTATGTATTATACATCACACGATATATTTTGTATTTGCATTAACGGACGTTATGGGGTGGCTTCGTATTTAGGCTTCGGGAAAATAAAACCATATAAAACATTTGCTACTAAGAAAATTGGGTTACTTATCGGTTAAGCGACTTGTTAATTACAGCATGCAATGCATGTTAATCTCGTTAATTGTGTCTGATGTTAAAGGTAACTTCATATTTGCTAAAAACAATTAATAACAAGAAAGAGTATATCGATGGACCGGAATCCTGCCAAGACAAGATTCTATTATAACACGCAAAACTTTTCGTACCAGGGATGTCATCATACGCGTATTACTTGGAAGAGCCAGCTGATGCTAGTTCGGAAATTGTCTATTCCATCTGGAAAAAATGTGTTTCATTCAACGCAAATTACATATCGTAAGATCTTCAGACCATACATGTTTATATTTAGTAACGGGGTGCTGAACCACTTAATCCCCCAATCCATCATCCGATTGCAGGTTGGCACTTTCAAACTCTTCAATTTTATTTATTTTTCTTAAATTAACAAACTTTCCATAGAACATCATTTTCTTGTGATTTTACTTCATTTATTTGATCAATTCCCGAAGAGTGCCATCTTTATTTCCTAGAACGATACACTTCTTTTGAATAAACAGGAAGTCACATGATTCTTCTGTGTATCATGTGATGTCTTTCAGACTGAGAGTTGCCCATATAATTTGACTGCGAGAGAATGTTTTTGAAATATTCCCATATGTCAATTAAACTTGATTTATCTCAATACGGGTAATGACACAGTGTCTGCTGTAGTGACAGTGAAGTGTTCGCTAACAGTCTAAATATGGATAAAGGGCACAGAGGTCAGACAAACGATTGCTATATAAAGAAAACAGGGTAAAGAAAACATTTTATTTTCAACATATTTTGGGTTAGCGGTCCATAATTATTAGTTTACCGTTTAACTCCTCTCACACAGGCACCAAGCTACTATCCCAATTACTCAGCGAATTCGTTCACTCACCCATTCAATACGTACCTATCACATAAACACACTCTCTGCCATCCAATCCGTTTCTGGTATGGTGTCTATGATTGTCTCCAGTCACTAAAAAGAAGATGTGCTGTTATTTTGTTTATTTTCACTCACTCATTCACACATTAATGTCATTAAGCCCATCACTCATTCACTCACTACCACCTCATTCATTCACTCAGTCACTCACTGAATTATTCGTTCGTTCTGCAGGTTTTCAGTGTCCAAACAGAGTTCAATACATATTAATTTTCCTTTTTTCAGTATACAGTATCACTGTTGTATACAAATATGTTTAAACGTTTCAAAACGCCTACGATGTCGACCACAATGATTAGGATACACGGTGAAACCGAACGCTATAGAAATACGACACCGGGATAGCAATAATCTCAATTTGTAAAAAAAAGCCTTGTACTGAAGACTTACATCTTGTTATTTTTAATTACATACATCCACGCTCGGTAAGCAGCGCAACAGATTGATAAAGCATGTATACACGTTTACACTTCAATCCCTATGTCTCTATTCGATGTATGCCTTCTCTGGTGCTAAATTAAACGTTCAATAAAAATATCACCTACCACAACCTTGACCACTAAATAGTTAAAAGACTAATGACTGTATTAATTATGAAGCTGATATTTATTGTCATGAAAATAAAATCATGACTATATTCATGAAATTGACTGAGAATAGTAAAGATTTGCCTATATATAAAATAATAAGTTACATTTTTCTGTATATGGATGAGTCAGTAAGTGAGTACATGAGTGGGTGAGAGAGTGAGTGAGTGAGTGAGTGAATGAGTCAGTTAGTAAGTGAGCTAATCAGTGAGTGAACACAAGAATTTAGACTGTGTTATGATAGGCCGAAAGGAAAATTAATTTTTAATCACCTCGTATGCCAGAGAAACACCTGGTTCGTACGAGATCTTCAACTATCTAGGTGTCGCATTTAGATACAAAGCATGTTTTGCTTATCGAATCCTGATTACAGTAGCTAGTTATATCAATTATCTTCATTCATTTTACAACGGAGAAATATTTGAGCAGCTAATTCGGTAGAACTCCGTCCACTACAAATGGCAACGTAATCGTGCATCATATTCCCAAAGTTCTATAGCAGAGTGAGTCATGTTGACATTAAAGAAAGTCAATTGTCATTCGTGTAATCAAAAGGTACAACTTAAAGATACACACGAAGAGAACATTATGTATCACCGTACCTAAATAAGAATATGTCTGGTGTGTGTGTGTGTGTGTGTGAGTGTGTGTGTGTGTGTGTGTGAGTGTATATGTGTGTGTGCGTGTGTGTATGTGTGTATTAGCGTGAATTTAAACTCTGGACGTTTCTTCGGGTGACTGAATCAAGAGTAGCGACCTTTCATGCTGAGACAGGTGTAATGTGTGCGTGTATGCGCGCTAGTGTGTGTATACCTTCACTTTGTCACTTGTTTGTCAAAGCGACTTTTCATACTGAGAGATGTGTAATGTGTGTGTGGGGGGGGGGGAGGGCGGTACACGCGCGCGCGTGTGTGTCCGCGCGTGAATATATTCACATTGTCATTTGTTTGTCACATTTATGAAACCATATCGGGCTGACTGCTCCCGATATAAAACTGTATCTGATTAGAGTAGATGAAACGAATGATGATCCTTATTTGTCATAATTCGTAAGGCATTATTTCGAATCTTTACTAAGAAAGTAAATGGAACTGCTCATAACATGCATAATAACAACAATTATAATCTACGTCGCTAGTAGGAAACACACAGTCACGAAGTCATTGCCCTAAGATAATTTATATAACCAATAGGTTATGCCAAATGACATCAAAATGTGGTCAAATGTAACTACTCACATAACCCAACACTATTCTTTTATTTATGCTTCAGTGAATTGAAATATCTAAAATATTTACCCATTAAGAAACAGTCTTAACTTACATTTAGATTTATATTAGACTTACTCAGTTCCGTTATGAGGTAAATAATAATAATAATAATAATAATAATAATAATAATAATAATAATGTATATTTAATAAAGCGCCCTTACTAGCAGGAGCCATTCAAATGCGCTGTACAAATAATATGCAATATAATAATACCCCAAACAATAGGCCTGTAAAAACCATTTAAAGGTGATTTAAAAGATAGATATTATTAATCTGTGAAAGTGACATGACCTTGAACAGGTGTGTTTTAGAACAGATTTAACATTTTCAAGAGACGACGCATTTCTAATATATAGGATACAACAGAACATAATATAGTTCCCGGAATATAACGCTACTGTCTGTATAGATGTTATAACATAGACACAGGTTCACCTTTCTATTTGTAATCAGCAACAAGTAACGTTAACTAGGCGCGTTAGTTTTGGTGAAATTACCATTTTTATCCAACATAATAAAATCATTATATGAAATAATGAAATTTAATTGCATATTTTTATCCTTTTTCAAATAAATTCGGCAGTTTGTGTGTTAGCTAAACAGTAAATTATATGACTTAGCACACGTAAAATAAACTTACAACGTGTTTATTCGTTGCACAATATTGATCTATATTGAGAACAATGAATATAATTGTATCCACACCGAGTACTGAATAACCGAATCAGAAAAGTTTAATTTTAATTATTACTCGATGTGAAAGAAAGATGACGATAGAAACGAAATATAACTAATAATGGGATTTCAGGTGTATTTCATTGACCTATTAATTTTTCGAGACATCTGTATTGTAAATATGAATACCTGACGAGCGTGAGTTATTTTCCCCAGATGTACATGGAAACAATATTCATGATTTTAGATATAATCTTCGGTTTCATTTAGGTAATGTTACTAACTGTCTAGAGACGAACAAATGCACTGTCTATATAGTTAATTATCATAGTTGCCAGTATTCCAAACAATATCCTAAATGTCTTAATTATCAAAACTTTAAATTATTCTTGTGAGCCTTACACAATTCGAAGAATTCGAATCAAGTACAACTTTTAGCATAATTTCACTTTTATATAACTTAAGGAATGCCAATAACAAACTCTGGATTAAACTATATTAGTTAATTCATATATATACTTCAAAAGCCACACACCTGAAGTACGCGAACATCATTACATCATAAATATCATTCCGAGTCTCATATATCAACGATGCCTAGGAGTTAAAATGGATATCAGTTCGTGTTAGATGTATCTTCTCGATGAAACAAATTACACCTCTCAATTACTGAGCTGTTCATTCATCTGGTTAAAATAATCGCTTTGATACTCATAAATAATTCAGGAACATGTGTAGTAATTATATAAAAGGATATTACCTGTCTCACCATAACAAAATGTCTACCCCAGGTGGATGCGATAAATATGAAGCTTTACCAATTAAATGCAATACAGATGGGAAAACCATGATATTCTACATGTTTGGGTAATATGATAATGTTAAATAAAAATTGTTTAGGATTGATAGGTAAATAAAAACATTTTAATGTGAATTAAATATCAGCGGCTAATCCTTTGTTAACTTTCTTAATATTGTATACACATAATTTGTATACGATTACAACATTTATAATATTATTTTTTACTGTCGTGGCGGTCTCAGTTTGACAAACCCATAATATATTCAGTAGATTATATTGTACATTCTGTCACATATCGCATACGTTATACCTAAGTACTCTTGCTATATACAGCTTAGAGTTAGTATTAATATAGGTCATGTTCGCGATTTGAAAAGGATGGAATAAATATTATCTGTCTTCTCTAAACAAATGTGTTAAAATTGAAGTTTACATCACCCTAACTAACCCATTGTTTTTTTAAATAAAAACGAAACGAGATCAAAACGTTATTTAATTAGAGTGCCATGTTTACTATTTCAGCACAAGGCTACATTAATGCCATTATCTGCCGAAACTTCAGAGGTCCGTCCCGTTCATGAAGAGCTATAACTCAGAGTTGGCTAATCTAAACCGGAGTCATAAAGTACGTTCCCTTGTAATAATGGTTCACCGGAAGTCATAAAACATCATCGAATCAACATGATGACAGGGTCTCGTCGAAATCCTTGGGTATCATCAAGTGAGTTCATTAGGTGCAATTATTTAATTCACTGCTGAGGTTCTCTGAGTTCAAGGATTATATGGCATTTAGTTAGATGTATATACGTACAAATCCAACACATCATAGCAATATATAAGAGTCTTATATTATTTTTAAATCTATAATTTACTATTAACTAAATATTAACTGTAATATGGTGGAATTTATATGTATAATATAACGATACCGAACGTTGATTAGTAATAAACGCATCAATATTTAATTTTATCTTGAAGATACAATCCCGGGTGTGTGTTAAAATAAATAACGATACTGATTAGGTCATTTATTTAGCGAGTGATTTGTTTAGTCAGTGAGTCAGGGTGAGTCAGGAAATGTGTACCTTATATCAGTATGAAAAGTTAATATTTGCACTTATTAGTTCCCCATTATGGCATCCAAGATAACACATTAAACCAATTATATATCTTCAGTCAATAGGAATATACTTAACATCTGAAGTTTTTTTTTAGTAAGTAAGTAAGTAAGTAATTTTATTCGATAATATACACAGTAGCATTATTACATTGTTTATCACATAATATTATTTACAAACATATACCACCAGGCCAACAGACAAGCAAAAAGCTGTAACATCCAAAATAAAGACCAAACATCTAGAACATAATTGATTATACGAGGAGGCGCAGTGGCCTAAAAGTTACATATTTAACTATCTATGTCCACTGTCCAAGTGCGCTGATTATGGAGATCATTATGGCATCATTTTATTTTGTAATGATATTTGCCATGTGCCTACAATATATATATATATATATATATATATATATATATATATATATATATATATATATATATATGAGAGAGAGAGAGAGAGAGAGAGAGAGAGAGAGAGAGAGAGAGAAAGGGGTACTTATAACCAGATTTTCAAAATTATTGTGTTAATCCATCTAGGACAATCAATATTGCCTGGATACAATTAGATAAACTGTATGTAAATTAAATTATATGTCATGTTTTAATATCTCTCATATATGTTTATAATAAATACAACAAATTAGAGACATGTTATCTATGAAACTGAGAGTGCTCTAACGTGATGGCTTTAATAAGCTAGAAAACACTAGTTGATGACAGACAGGAAATTACCTCCATTCTGTAAAAAATACTCTTTGACTGAATAATAATTACAAATCGTAAAGCGTCCTGTAGCTAAATGGCGATATTTAGTTGACAGATTCAGAATATGTTTCTGTCATGTAACATGACTTTCCATATTTGAAATTTCATATTTTTCTTAAATTAACAAATATATAATTAATAAATATTTTAGTATTTTTAACTAAACACTTCCACTGCGAGCGATTTCTATTACACTATTTCCACCATATGAATTATGAACGAAATAAAAAGCCATTAAACCGGGTTTTTTCGTGCTAAAAATAAAACGCTCCGTGGTCGAGTGCAGAACGGTCAGACCAACGACTGCTCTATAAGGCAAGTCTTGAATATAAAATGGGTCTCTTAAGAAATTGGCTACCTGTAACTTCAAGCTTTGACAAGGGCAAAATTGTGATAGCATTTATATTTGATTTGTTTATGTATTTTCAAATTTCGTATTACTGAAAATCCTCATGATAAGTGATATGATACCCATCGACCTCATTTTAAGCTTATTTTAATTATAATTTACGGTTAGACAGATCTTCGCATTGCTCTCTCTCCCTCTCTCTTCTCTTTCTCTCTCTATCTATCTACCATCACCCCCTCTCTCTCTCTCTTTCATTGTCTGTGAGTGTTAATTTCACGCTGTTTCCCACTCTTTATATCTCTTAACCTATATATCTATCAAGTCTATCAATATTTATTTATATATATTTTTGCTACCTTACTATCTTGCTATCTTATTATCTATATATATATATATATCAATATATCTATCTATAAATTAAGAAACGTGGTGTTGTCGTATATATATATATATATATATATATATATATATATATATATGCTTCAATATCTAAATAATAGTGAATTCGTAAATTGAAGGAAATGTTTTAAATGGTAACCAAACAAAGGGTAATCAAAGCAGTTTTCTTACCAATCAAAAACCACGGAAAGTACCTTGTGATGATTTGGCACCATTAACCAATTAGGTACTTTTTTGTAGATGCTATTAAGCATAATTGATATTAGAATTAACGTAAGTTAATTGTTTTGTGATCAGACGCAACAGTTTCAGTTCTGCAATTCACATACAACAGCATCATAATATGATTATATATCATTTAAGCACCGAAATACAATGAAATCGTAATGACTCAATTACTGAGTAACGTAAAAATGAAATAACCGATATATTTTTATTCTAGTATAACGTATTCAAACAATGCAGTGTATGAACATCAAATATCGATAACATTAATTACTAATCAATATTTTACATAGTCATTTTATAGATATAAGTTACGCCTATTTAACAATAATGTTATGACACTACTCCAGTAATAGTGGATTAATATATTTACCTGCTTATGAAGCTGCTTTTAATGAACAGTCAAGGTACGATATCTTTCTCTTCGTTTAAGTACAAATATGTCGAATTATGAGAATGATATGCTATTGTTGTACGTGTGTAGAATCCCACTAAATCATGTATCCATCTGGAGAGTTATGAAGCCAAACATAAATCCCGAACTGCACAAAACATCATTTAATTCTTTGAGAGACATCACGAAGCCATATGAGACATATCACTAACCATCTTATTTGGCTTCCTCTGCGGTATGTTGATTAATACAGTACACTCATTTTCGTAGTTTATTTATAGACGTCTACATCAACTTAATACTTCTGCCTTCCTCAACACATAACTCATATTTTGTAACTCACACCGCTTAATTTATTAATAGTATTCTTAATCCCTTTGCGCCCCTATCAAGCATTTTAAATAATCTCTTGTTAAAATGTTATACTTTGACTTTCCCAACGATAGACCACCGTATTTGTATTATAATGAGTGTTCCACATATTAAATTACAGTTTAACTGTACTACAAAGATAAAAAGATTCAGATGAATGTATTACAACAAACCCAAAACGGCTAACGGAATCAGACAAACGGGAGAATACTGTAGGCTGACACACTTTTATCTTTCCACAAATTATTATCTTAAAATACAATGCCTAACCTTTTATTTCAGTATTTGATAACTTCAATAATTTACTGTGACGTTCCCAAAAATGCAAGACTGTAGTAGTGTTATGATTGGGGTTTCGCACTAGTCTGTAATGTCATAAGCAAAATAAAATAAAAATTGCATCAGATGAATATATTTAAAGCAACTCTAACAAGACTGAAGAAATTAACCAAAGACGAAGACGTTTTATAGCGATATATTTTCATCGTAATACGATATAGTAACTACAAATCCATTGCCTAAGCTTTATTCCAGTGTTGTATGTTTTAATATTGAGAGGTATTTACAAATGTTGTGAAATGAGTGAAATCTTGTTATTTGCGGCAGTTAATTATTTGAATTTGCGCGATATAACTGATCAATCAGTTATAATTTGACAGGCCAGGAATATGAAAAACTGAATGATGGATTCAGAACGTTCTGATAATCTCGTAGTGTAAAACCCACTGTTTGAATGGTATTAAATTAAAACATGAAATACACTTATACATTATGGTACTTTGATTGGCCCAAACATAATGTTCACAGTTTTGTGACGTCTATATTAAACTGAAAGATATATCGAGGGGAGTAAAAGCGAGCGATAGATAGATAAATATAGATAGAGAGAGAGAGAGAGAGAGAAAATAAAGAAACAATGAGTGACCACTAAAACTAATTATAAATGATGTATATTTGATTTAAGCCATCAAAATATCAATTCTATAACAAAACGCATTGCAATTAGCTAGATTTTCAACAAATTATTCCTTCGCAATACTAGGCTATTTCAAATAAGGTGTTAATTAGTCATTATATTTCAGAAATCTAAAAATTTTAACGTGTATAAATTATAATCATTTATAACATTATGACGTTCACTTTCACGATCTATCAATTAGTTAATGCATATGTGTGCATTTATCAAAATTATTACTCGATATCAGTCTTGACAGAACCAATATAATAGTTTCATTTTAAAATCATAAATACTGAGGGAACACATTTTTCGAATTTAAAAAAGGATTTGTGTTAAGACATCGGAAATCCAATCGTAAATATCATGTGTGTCTGCCGGTTTATCACAAGAAACATATTAAATTACTTTATGGAAAGAATGATCGCAATAATAAATTAGAAAGTATTCATTTCGTAATGCTATGTCACCTATGCGTTTAATATGTATCTGTACTTTTTTCTTGTTCTTCAAATATTTCCATTGATAAACAAGTAAGTGATCAAGGTAATATATATATATATATATATATATATATATATATATATATATATATATATATATATAATATAGAGAGAGAGAGAGAGAGAGAGAGAGAGAGAGAGAGAGAGAGAGATAGATAGATCGATAGATAGATAGATAGATAGATAGATAAAGATAGATAGATTGATAGATAGATAGAAAGATATATAGATAGATATAAAAAGGTTGTTACTTTATTTCCGGATGTTGTAATCAAAACGAAGTATAGCCTAGCTATTCTAAAGATAGTTGACCCGTAGTAAAGTAAACTGGATGGCTGATATAAGTGAGTACGTGTCACTTCATGTTGCTGTTATTTTGACATACCCCGTAGTCGATGATGTCTTAGCACAGGAATAGGCGACGGAACAAACACCTTTTTTTCTTACAACTCAGAATACTTATTGATCCCGGTTATGAGCAAATCTAGCTGATCCTAGGCACAAATTTTAATTCGGTCTGTGGAATATTAATATTTATGTATTACTTATTTTTGCGATTTCACACATTTCTTGAAATAAGAGAACACTTCTTTCCTTGTGTGATTTACCTGCTCACAAAGAGCATCATGTCTATTTCTTCGATTGGCATTTCTTTGAAATAATGCTGACGTCATAAGGCTAATGTTCCCATCTCATGGTGTCTTTTATGCTGGGAGCTATCTATTCGTTTGTACTGGGAGAGTATTTCCATCTCATGAATTATAAATACACTACAATCTACGTGTATATCTCCATGATTCACATTGCATTGCCTTCTATAGGCTAAGTAAAACGTTTGATGCATTTCTACACCCCTTAGTAATGCCATAAAAAAAGCAGTTATTTATCAAGATGAATATAAAAAGAGCGATATATAGTTGAATAAATCATTTTTTGTTAGAACATAAAATATTGGGTCTGGGATGTCACCGAATGTATGAATGTGGTTTTACGGCACATCGGCAACAATGGTTATTTCGTGCAAAAACTAGATAATGGTTTACATTAAAATCATAAGCTTATTTTTATAAGAATATATTCATCCTGCATTCAATGTGCAAGGAGACGCCCCAATAAAAACAGCCAAAAACAGCTTCTGGCAATATACAATTAATCGTATACACATTTTATGGCAAAAAATAAGTTGTAAGGATCAGCTTCTCCTACAAAGTAATTGTTACCTCCAGATCAATACCATTAAAATGTTTTCCAGCTTCCACCAATAATCAATTAAACACATCTGAATCCTACATTAAAATAGATTGTAAAGACCAGCTTAAGGTACAAATTGAAGCACCACATTGGGATTAATAGCTCTAAAATAGCTCTATTTAAACTTGAAGCATTGAAGAATGTGTGGGGATGTTATGTAACTCAACACAGTGGAGGAATATGTGTTCCACTCTTAGAGTTTGGTGGCACGAAATACAGAACGAGGGATCCTCCTCGGCTAACAAGTATTTTTGTATTAGATAGGAGTGCCCTATATATGCACGAGATAAAACTAATTTTTCCTTTTCTTTTGGGGTTTCCAGTGAGCCATTCTCCAAGGACAGGTTTGACAGAATGTAATTTATTTATTATTCGATCGTCCCAACGTTGCTGTCATTTTGTTATTAAGTGAAATTTTCAGGTATGCCTAAAGTCTGAGTGGCTTAATTTGTTTATTGTAGTATTAAGCTGAAGTGCCCGTTTAGCAGCAGCATCAGCCTTTCCATTTATCTTTTTTTTGCCCCTATTTTTTTGAAAAATTTTTTGAAAATTTCCCGGTTTTCCCCAAAATAAAAACTAAAACTTATTATGGATTGATCTATCTATATATTTGTAGGCCAGTAAAATAGCTCGAACTTCAGGGGAGAAAATGAAAGCTTCATCAGGTATACTTTCTGTCAAACAGCGTCTATTCATTATAGCAGCGGGATCAACTCGATTGTCTTTCTTTGAACCATCAATGTAAAGCAAACTTTAAAAAGTTGGATATTCGTGTTTAATTTCTGCAAATTTTATAATTAACATATCTGGGCTCGTGTCTCTTTTTCTGGATGAATGGAGATCGTATCGGATAATGGGAATCTTCCAGGAAATTAATATTAGTTGCTACTTGCTTAATGTTTATATTTATATCATTTAGTAAATGTTGGATGCTGATAGCAAATGTAGGTATTGCATTTGGTTTATTTTCAAAGGTAGTCGTTAATTTTGGATGAAATCTGTCTTGATATGTTGGGTTCTGAGGATTTGACTTTTAGTTGAAGTACAGAGTTGACGTGGTAATTTTCCGCGTCTATTGTACAACGATGGTTCATTGGCTTCCACAAAAAGCCTTTCCATTAGAGATGTACGGAACGTTCCAAAGTATAACCTCAATCCTTGATTTGGTATTGTGTCTAATGAATTTGATGTATGATGATCGTGCCCATCCATATACAATACATCCGTAGTCTAATTTGAATCGAGTTAAGTCCCTGTAAAGCCTTAACCCAAGGCTTTGCGATCAGCTCCCCAGTCCATATGCGATGATACCTTCAGAAGGTTGAGTGCATTTTGGTATTTTGCTTTTAAATATTTTATATCTGGTATAAATGACAACTTCTTATCAAATATCACACCCAAAAATGTGTATTCATTTAAAACTGGTATTTGGGTTTCATTTATTGTAAGTTTTGGTCCTGGATGAGGTCTGCGGAGAATCCAAAAGTGCATACACACATATTTGGATAAGGACAACTTAAAACCAATAGGCATATGCCGATCTTTACATTTTATTGAAACAAAATTGCAGTTGTGTGTTAATTTTGTGTATATGATTGGACTGAGTAGATGATAAAATCTTCAACAAAAAGGTGAACAGTTGATGCGGGGTGACAATGGTTTTACTGTGCCATTTATTTTTACACTAAATAGTGTAACTGATAAAATGCGTCTTGGTGCACACCTTCTTAATCATACAAATCAGGTATTATATTTCCTATTTTGACGGCAAATTGTCGGAATTTTATAAAGTTGGATATGAATAGTGGCATCCGGCCTCTCAGCCTTGCGTCGTGAAGGTATCCCATGAAGTCATACTTCAAAGTAGTATCGTATGCTTCTTGCAAGTCATAAATTATTGGCACTATGTGTTCCCGTTTAATAAATGCTTCTCGAACGGCACATTCCAATATAATAATTTTATCAAAAGTTGAACGGTTTTTCCTAAAACCACTTTGGTATTCTGTCAATATACCATTAGTCTATAGGAAACATATCAATCTATAATTTACCATGCGGTCCATGGTTTTACAAATACAACTGGTAAGTGCAAAAGTACGATAATTTTATGGGTGTGTATGATCGTTTCCTGGTTTTGGGATTGGTGTGAAGATTGCGACTCTCCAATTTGTTGGAAATTGGCCCGTCTCCCAAATCTGATTTTAAATGTTCAATAAGGTTTGCAATGACATTTGTGAAACATGTTTTAGTATTTAATAATAATTATCGTCTGGTCCTGGAGCTGTATCACCTGTTTTATGAAGCAAATCATCCAGTTCTCTCAACTCAATGAGAAGGTTTTGTTGGAGAGTTCGCTATTAAATGGAGTAAAATTTTAGTGGGTTTCTCTTAATTCTGACTTTCTTTTCTTGAAATATTTTGGTATCATGACTAGATGCTGAAAGTTTAGATCTTATTTTTCCCAAGGTATTGGCAATTCAATAGATATTGGTTATTTTATTACCGTTTGTCCCTAGTTATTTTATTCCTTGGCATTGTTCTTAAACAGCTACACTTTTAACCATGTACCATGTTTTTATTGGAGTTCTGTTGTTCAATTTAGAAACATAATATTACCAACTCGTGTTTATGTTTTCTTTCAATAATCGTTTGGGCCTGGCATATCCTTTTCAAAATTCATCCCATTTTCTAGATTTTCAAAATTCATCCCCTTTTCTAGATATTCCAAGTGTTTTGGTTTTAAGTTTAATTTGCATACTTTCATACCAATCAGCCTTCCCCAATTGCTATCTTTGTAAATTATCATTTTAACCGCTATGTTTGAAATGAAGAAGTGTTGGAAAGTGATCACTTCTAGAGAGATCTTCATGAACTTTCCAATTTATATCTAGGAACAATGATGGTGAACATAATGAAACATCTATTGCAGAATAAGTAACAGTTGCAAGTTGAATATATGTGGGTTGACCGTCATTTAAAAGACATAACGGTTGTTGTGCAAATAAAATGTTCTATTTGTCTTCCCTTATCATTGTGATCATTACACCCCCAATGAGCATTCTTGTCTCCAACTAAAATATATGGTGAAGGAAGCTGGTCAGCAAGTCGATTTATTTATTTTGGATTTAGTATAGACGTTGGGGTAAATACATTGAGTAGATATTTATTGTTTTCTGGGCGGAGATAGATACAGCCTTCGCCTGCAAAGATGAATTTAAATTAAATTCTCGGTGTGGGATATGTTTTCTGGATAAATTAGTTTGGGGCGTTTGGATGAATTACACTCTTTTTTGTTTATCTTCAACGGCAGGTTTTTGTTTTGTAATTATTGTTTTAGTATGGTTATTTTCAGTATTATACAAATTTAATTTATAGTAGGTGTTTAACCTCTACAATCGTTCTGGAAATGGAATTTCTTCCATTTGCAATTCAATGGTCGAGGTTTGGCGGGACTTCGATTTTTCCTTTTAGTCACGTAATTATGGTCTGTGTTTCCATATTTCGTGTCTTTGTTTTATTGATTTAGCTACCTTGGCATAACTTTGACTAGAAGGTAGTGTTGAGACCGAAGTCTCGACAATCGTTCTGGAAATGACATTTCCGTTGTGCATTTGATGCGTTAGATTTATTTTTTAAATATAAATAAATATTCTACCATTTAATCTCTCCAACTCACTTACACAAGCAACCCCCGTTCGCTTCCTTACTCGCTCGATCGCTAGTTCATTCACTCACTTATTCACTTATTCCTTCACACCCTTGTTCATTTGCTCACTTAGTCACTCACTCATTTAATCACTCACCAATTCAATACCACATTATTACCAAGTACTAAAGTTCATTCACTTAAAATAATTCCTGTCATTTGGAATAATGTAAAAGAAACGAATTTATGACAATTAAGTTCTTTAACCTGAATTTATGGCGGTTTCATGTGTTAGAAAAATTTGGTTTATAAGAGTGTATTGCAGCTGAAATTGGACTACGTAATTGGGAACTTTTAGTCACAGAAATAACTTGTTATTTAAAAGCCCTACCATTTATCAACCTGACTTAGGGATAAACTATGGAATAATAATTACAGTTTATTTGATTATTCAATTTGTAATTCTCCTCCCGTTTTGTCTGTTCATAATTATCGTGAATTGTTCATTGTTATTTTATTTTAAGATAATTAGATTTAATTATTGTATGCTGACGCTGGCACTTTCATTTTACTTTGTATCGTTTTGTTTCATCCATCACATATTTATTACTAGGTAGATGCACGGCTAAACATGTGTACATTTTATGTCCATTGGAATAGACGTCTAGCATATTAGTTGGCCATAAATAGAAAGTTAGCTAATTATTTTAAATGTTGAAATGATCATTTGATAATTGACTATACTGAAAAAGTATGTAATATCAGATGAGAAACCATACGGCTGGTAATATGAAATTTAAAAGGATATAAATATCATCAAAATAGTATGCATGTTTAAGGTATCAAATAAAATGTTTGAATGTTTAGTCTAATAAAACAAACTGACAAGATTAATTTTAGAGCTTCCTGAAAAGACGTAACCTAAGAAAATGGTTACCTGAAAGAAAAATGATTGTGTTAAGGTTATTATGCTGTCGTCTTCTATTACATAGCTTCTAGGTAATTTGAACATTCTCTATTTAAGCTAATTAAAGGTACCAACTGTTCCATCTTTCTTCTTACGAAATAGTATCATATTGTACAACAAATATCGTAATATAACTAAATATACATTTTCATATAGTTGTTGAAAGATATAGACAACTCAATAACATCATGAAGTATTAATGGGCTTACATATTACATATATAGCATGTATCTAATACCACTAATGTTGTTTTGCTTTATTAGCTTTATTCTGTTATTTGACTTCCTCAGAAGTCTCAGATATTATGTAAATCCATAATATAAATGATTTATGTAATACGCAAAACTTTCCCTCCTAAGCTGCCAATGGCAATTTATCTCTTGCTTTAGAGATAGTTACAAGTACACTCTGGTGTTATTCTTAACCATGTGATGGTAATTCTAAACTATTGATCGTAATAGTATTTGTACGGCAGAAATATAAGTTATTTTATATGACTGACTATCTCAAATTGTATTTACTGAGTTCTAAACATGTGATACCATGATCCTGTATGGAAATTAGCAACAACGCTAAGCATGTATTTACTTAGTTATATAAAATATGGACCCCTTGAAAAACTTGTTAAAAGTGGAAAAGTAAACAAAATTTAAGGCATTAGAATAGTTAGATAGAATTGTCCTTTTTGTGATTAATGTTTACATCCAATCAAGTAAGCCATTACAGCAAAATGACGGAAAACGTCATTCAATATGGTTTTATGTATTGTATTTGGATGTTCAGTTAGGTAACAAGAACAGTTCCAGACAAACTTGCCATCATTGTGTTAATGATAGAAAATATTCATATTCCACATCAGGCTTATGTGAATATACTACCATAAGCTTCGAGTTAAAGACTATTGTTGAAATGATTTATTATATAAGAAGAATTGATTGATAACATTCGAATAATGTGATTCATGATAAGTAAGCATGTCTATCGGGATTTCAGCCTTGATATCGCAGTTAGTTAGCGGATAAGACTCGTAGCTGAAATGTCGCGGATTAGAGGATTCAGAGCTGCAATGATGTCAGGTGGTAACAGGCTCACTTATCCATAAAAAGAGAACCTGACAGATGTGAAGGACATTTGTTTGAGTAACGCTTTGCGCATATAATGGCAACATGGGTTGTATCCTCCCTTGGGATTTGAGATGTGTGTTGGAATGGAACATATCTCTGGCAGTGAGACTAATATTGTAAAGCGCCTTGTACCAGCTAGCTTGCTGAATAGTGCGCTATATAAACGTCACATATTATCATTTATTACTATTAAAAGATGCTGGCAAACTATATACTCCATGAAACCAGATTTCATATGAAAATTACATAAATACTTATTTTTAATATATCAAATTAACATTTGCTGCCATAACAAGTAAATTCTTTTTATAAGTACGGTACAGTATATTTCAACGAATATTATTTACTCTCCGTCTAGTGCCATTTTATTTTCTTATATTCATTCACCCAATGTGATTAAATGGTCTACCATCCTATCGTGTCTATTTGCGGATATAATAACATATGTGTTCGATGTTCAAACCTCGTTACTCTCCATCAACTAAATAATGCATCAATAAATGGGTTATTATCTAACTATTTGATATAAGATTTAAGTTCATAAACACATAAACCATGTGAATATTAGCAAAAGAAATACGATTACGAGCGATGTAAGAAGTGATTATATTGTCATTTGTGATCAGAGAATATGATGATCACAGGTGTAGCGTTGGGTTCTTTATTAGAGCGAATTTAGAAAGCCTTTCATTTTATTAAATAAGACGTATGGCATATATTGGTGTTATTCCTGCTTTTTCACTAGCCTGATTTCATATCACCCTGATTATGAATTGATGTATACAAAATAAAATATTTCTGTAAAACATCTTCATGTAAATAAATATTTAACGTGCAATTGCATCTAATTACTGAACTAACTAACAATGAAAGCTGTTTTAAACAATTTTTTGCATCTGTGTCAGATGCAATATTCAATTAAGCCGGTGTAGTCATCTATGTCCCAGGTCCTAGCTATGCCCGGTACCAATATATCACAAACCAAATACAATACACGTCTATTATAATGACAAATATCTTGTCTGGTGACAATAAAAATCATGTTCATGAAATAACTTGATGCAGCGGCAACCAAACCTTCTTTATGAGTTATTAAGAATTCCACCGAAGTAAACAATGTATGTCAAACTTAAGATACTAATTAGATCTTTTCTAGACACAACATAATATGTTGCGCTAATATGACATGGTAGTTATGACAAGAATATTCACTTCTGTATAAATATTATTTTTACGTAAGTTAACAAATGACGTCCAGTGTTAAACTCTACATCATCGCCTACATTACGCTTACATCGCCTACATTACTACATCATCGCCTACATCATCGCCTACATTACGCTCATGCCTAATCGTTAAATATCAGACATTACGTTACTTGATGGCATTCGAATTCTCCATCACTAGTTGGCATTTCAGATAAACGAAAATAAACCAAACCTTCATTAAAATATCTGAGTCAAACTTAACTGTGAAAACCACGCAATTACTTGTCTGCTCGTCTCTCTTAATTTGCCTATTGTGTTTGAACTGGCAATTGTAAGGCTGAAAGAGTGTGAACTCGAAATTGTAAATTTTGTGTTAACACGAGATTTAAGACAACGTGTCAAATTATTATTGCGCGCGTGCATTCACAAACACACAATATTAATTATGCAACATTCATCTAATATCTTTCATCCGTAATACAGGCAGTTAATAAGGTGTTGTATCTATATAACTTCAGGCCTTATATCATATAGTTTTATAGTTAGTTGCATCCTGTTATTAATTGATCATGACGTCATGCTCCACATAAGTTCATTCGTGTTTTATTGCTGTTTACATTTTATGATATTTTAAAGCTTACTCTAGTGTTGATCAACTTAGATATTTAATTTCCAGTATATAAATAAATAGTCTAGAAATTAATAATAATAGTTGTTGGATGTCCGTACAAAGCAGAGTAATTAATGCTATTAATTCCACTCAAGTAAAATGATTTTTTCAAAATATTTCTCCGTAGAAGCGGTAATTTGCAGTTTTATAAGACGAACGGAGGAGTTGTATACAAGGGGAACAAAATTGGGCCCAGAACTGATCCTTGGGGAACTCCAAATATTATGTCTGCTGGATAAGACAGTACGTCACCGACTTTAACACTTTCATTTCTGTCTGCCAGATAGGAGGCGAACCAATCCAGGACGACTAATGCCAAACCAAGTTGACATACATTTCAAGAGAATTATGTGATCAATAATGTTAAGAGCAGCGGGCAAGTCTAATAAAACTAGAGCAGTCGACATGCCTTTTGACAACGAAGTGTGTATATCGTTCTTTATAAAGAGAAGAGCAGTCTCGCTTGAGTGGCCTGTCTTGCACGCAGACTGTAAGTGGCTGGCTAGGATGTAATGACTCTCTCCACCAGGTTAGATATGAAACAAAGGCCAGATAATTGGACGGTAATTTTTAACGCGAGACTAGTAAATGGATATGAAACATATGGTAAGTATGCGAGTTGGTAGGTGAGTAATTTAATATGATAGTGGGTGAGTCATCAAATGCTAAGCCAGCAAGATTTTCATTTAGGACGAATTTCTTTAACCTTTTTGGACTAACCCTTTTGTTAGCCTTACTCCTGAGAAATATTCGAATTGATGGAACAGCTGAATATTTCCAATGACAGCATTACTATTCAACGGAGCTAATTTCAATAATATTTTAATAGTATAATAATTCCTACCATTTAAAATGAACAACCTTCAAAATAATTAATCCTAATCGCCAATACCCTGGTATTTATTTCCAAGGAAGGCGGAACAGCAAAAATGTCGGTGTTCGACCTAACCACAGAAATCAAGGTTCATTTGCATTCATAATTGTCTATTTGAATCTCTTGCACCGTAAATTTCTTTTAAAATCGAATATATAGCAGACATTCACTCTAGTACTCTTTTCGACAGTTCTCTATTGGGAGCCTTTTACTAAATAGTTTATTGTCGTGATATCATCGTAGTGTGATAAGTCTGTTCAGTAAGAAGATAATCTAGCTCCTTTAAAGTATTATTAGGAATAATACCTATCCCTTCTAACTCTAAATTCTGATTACAGAGATTATCAGTTAACAGGTTATGTAGGTAACATGTCTTTGAATTTTTCAAGATTTTCCTCTTAGCAAATAAGCGCCTCCGTGGTATAACTCATAGAGTGGTTGATCATAGAATTTAACCACTTGAGCTGAAATCTCGGTGTGGACATCTCCGAACGGTGTTTCATCTTTCACTTCGCATCATTACCTATGCAGGCGGCTGGGACCATTTCGCCTCACTTATGTACAAAGGTTGCCATAACATCAAACATCCAAACATCCTCTAAGCAACAGTCTATGAACTACAGGTTATGCCATATCTGATTATTAACATGAAACAACATCATAGCTATTTACTATAAAGCAACATCGGGAATCCATGATTATCATTAGTTTTGAAGGATCCAATTACATTATCCTGTTGGATTTACATTGGAATAAGTTAGTTTCCATATCTTAAACAGGACCCAATCTGGGTCCAAATTATGCTAATAAACACGTGCATAATGCATGTAAAATAAACAGACTGTTAATAAATAAAGGCAATCAATATTGTTTCGGTTTGCTAAAAACAGTCAAATATCGACATAAGATCTCTTGATCTGCAATTCTCGTTTACCATAATCGTATTTTTTCCGCAGAACGTAGACAATAATTTCCGGACTTGCTTCAACTAATTGTTTCCTCTACTATAACCGCTAG
The DNA here is from genome assembly GCA_025642065.1 of Paralvinella palmiformis. Lineage (NCBI taxonomy): Eukaryota > Metazoa > Annelida > Polychaeta > Terebellida > Alvinellidae > Paralvinella > Paralvinella palmiformis. The sequence continues at coordinate 159,638 of JAODUP010001256.1, forward strand.
TATGACGTTCCTCGGACAGATTGTTGTTCATGTAATAGTAAATTAATTAGTGAACCTGTAACTTATTTGCTTAGGGAACCGTTATCTTATTTTCTAAACATAAGTAATACTGGACCGAAATAACTGATTAATCAAAATTAGGGATTGTCATATTTTATCACTCTCTTTCTCTCACAGATAACAGGAACTAACTTCAGATATGAGTTGAAGTAGATAATTATCACGTCCAGAACCCTTTTCATCAAACGATTAATAAGCACATCAAATTATGATTCATGCTAACATAATAAATATTAATAGATAGTGAACTAATGAATGCATTCATCATGCCATTAAGTATCATCATGTAAACTAAAATAGCAA
>JAODUP010001256.1:162500-170000 GCA_025642065.1 Paralvinella palmiformis
TTTTTGAGGAAAATACAATAATGTACAGTTTCAGTTTGATCTAAAAACAATCATTTATATAAATATTCTGTTTAAACTAATGACAATAGTTCTATTTGAAAAACCATTTCTAAATATTCTGCTAATGTTATGATATGAGAAGAAAATAATATTATATTGAAACAATAATTATTTGTATCCTATTCTGTCAGCTACATTTATTATCATATTGTATTTGTATTATTATCTTTTAAATGTCAATAATAAATTTCGAAATATGATATGCATATGTATACATCATTAACTGGATAGTTTATGTGTAATTAACAGAGAAAATCATTTTAAAAACCTTTATATCAAGCGGTCATGGATATATCTATATCTCGAAAACGTTTATAATGCAGACATCAATAAGAGCTAAAGACATAACGATTCGTAAACATTTGAGATTATCATTATATCAACATTATCTATCCTTACTGTTAAAGTAAGCATTATATAAGCAATGTCAAGAAATATAATCTGCAATAAATGGTTTAAGATTGATTGCCATAAAAGATTAAAATTCAGGAATGTGTTTCGGTCATTAGTACGATGTTGGCAAGATATTAAGGACATGCACCACGTTATCTAAATTATCACAAGATGGTCTAAAGTAAGATTAATCTTCAGATCATTAACATTTATTGTGAAATTGTTTTTAAACGTTTGATGGTGGAAGTACATTTGACAACATGTTTATTCTAAGATATCAATTCTAGAAATCTACTGCCCTATATATTTTCAGATAAAGTTCCCTTATTCACTTGTTCGTATTCTATCACTTATCTTAAGTGGGTTAAAGGGAACTGTGGCAAGAACATGTTTCTTCTTATAACCACCGTATCATATAATAAACAACATATCAAGCTCAATCTATAAAAGATTAAATTGTTATCTTATGTTTGACATGCAATGCGTCACCGATATAATTCTTAATAACTGATGAAAAAGGTTCGATTGTTCCAGCGTCAAGGTATTTTACGGGAATATTTCCAGGTTGTCCTTAGACAAGAAAGATGTAACAAGAGTAAACGTGAGTGTGGTATTTTAATTGTAATATTTAGGTACCGGACCCAGTTACGACCTGTGGGAGAGATACTTTTATCGGATTGATTGAACATATCTCACACACATAGGTAATCTGCTTAAAGCGTCTTTCAGTATTAGTTAGTTCTGTAATATGACCTAATTAATTGAAAATATTTACCTACATGAAACCGTTTTACAAAAACGTTGTATATTGAATACATCGCATTTATGATCAGGAGATAAAATCAGGTAAACACAATGAGATAATAACGACATTGGCATATGTCATACGAATCAACAAGAAAAATATATAGCTTTCAAAATTCGCCACACTATATACCTTTGCTTGAACATTATATCTTAGAAGCGGTTAACACTAATCATGTTTAAGAAAATCATTACCGTAAGTCACAAATGAGTTACACATGAATAAGCATGTTTTAGTTATGTGCTAAATTGTACAAAATATGCCATATTCATTCTGCTTCCATGCAGTACATAGCGTGGCAGCATTCTTTAAGGGAATCCTATCTACAAGTTTACTTATCAGTAACTCATAACATTAATCCTTTCAACATTAGCTTTATACATATATTAAAAATAATTAACACACTGAGTGACTCATTGACAACGTGCTGACATTAAACTGAAGTGGAATATGCATTTAATCCATCATTAAAACAATGATGGCCGTGTTATCTGGAGCTGTTCAAGTAGCCTAGCTGAACATCCCCTTGAAACATCCAAAACCGAAACTATCATGGATCATGTTTGACCACCACGTTATGCTTGTTGTTATGTAATCTGTCTGGTACGTAGTCTAAACTCTACGATTCTATAATATCCTCTATGTCTTAAGAGGCAACAGAAGGAATGAAAGGCTCGTTGGTAGAGTATTACAAAAGGCTAGATTTCTAGCTTACATGAATGTAAACATCAATCACAAAGAAGAGCAATTATATTTAACTGTACTAATGTTTTAAATTAAGTTTACTTTCCAATTCCCCTTTGAAAGGGGCCAGGCTTACTAGAACTACGTAAACACATTCTTACGTTACTAATGTTTCTAAAAGGTCCAAAAAACACATGTTTTGTAAATGTAGGACACCAAGACGTCTCGTTAATTAAATAATTAACACACTGAGTGACTCATTGACAAACTAGCTCTCTGATCAATGACTAAAGGACCGACTCATTCACTAACTGACTCACTTACTGACTCATGTAATCATTCATTCATTTAAATGTAATAACTAGGTTTTATATGCATAACAGGTATACCTTCTGCAAATTAACACTTTGAAGTTATCTTGACATTGTTTCCCCAGCGACTGAAGTATTAACGAATTAATGTTATTCAATAATAATAACTAAACAAATATAATATACCATACATAATTAGACATTTCCATGTCGAATATTGATGTAAAAAGGTAACTTATATAGTGTAGTAATAAATCAGGAAATACGAATTAATAGACTCGAACACGGATCACTAATACAATCCAGAAGCCTGATTATTCTATACGTTGAATCAATATTTTGCAACTTGTGAGCGACATTGCACCGTAATACAAAGACCTTTAGTTTAACATACAAGAGCCCGAATGAGGGTTCAAATGATGCGCTTTGATATGATGTTAGAACAATGATGTATACAAATTTACTGATATCTATTTAAATGTCAGTATAAGATGAAATAATAAATATGAAAATGATTGATCGTTGGGCATGTACATATTAAATATACTTTATATAAAAGTGTTGAATGATATTAATTAAAGTTTAACTACCCAAAGAAGTGAAAGTAAACTTCGAATAAGAATCCGGAGTTCTTTAAAAACGAAATTTATTTTTATTCAGATAAATAAGTATAAAATCGATATAATAAACTACTGCAAAGCCAAAAGTATGTCTGCAGCTATCTTGTTGATGGATTTTGAAAAGGCCTTCAACACTGTTAAATGAAGCTTTCTGGATAAAATATTGATAAATCAAAAATGTTCGAAAAGGGTTCAGATTATTTATATTGATGTTTAAAGTTAGATTCTTAACAATGGACCTATCTGACATTGTATATAGATTCAGAGGTATTCGACAAAGTCTAAAGAAATTAAAATTAGTCATTTGGAGAGCTGTGAATTAATAAAATATGTAAAAGATCTGTTGCACAACTTTGGACTAATTGCCGGGCTTTTAAGACCATCATGAAGAAAACACAAGCATTTATGATTGGCAAATATATGAAACGCTTCAAGAATGATTATAATCTAAATTGGACTGATGGACCAATTCATATTTTACGACTGCATATATGTAAAACTGAAGTAGAAAATATAAATTATAACTTTGAACCAAGAATAAAAATATTAGGGCTATTTTTAATATGTGGAGGTAACAGTGATAAACAGCTTCACTGCATCAGTATATAATTTAGATCACAGGATCTGGGCATCGATATTTACAGCCCCCTTAAGGTGTGCAGGGAAACCCATTTGCAATCTTTTCAATATAGGAAAAAACATAGAATTATGCCATGTAATGCATGACTTTATGTTAGAAAAATAGTAAATACTAACTATTGCTGATATGTACTGTACCAATAGTAATTTAGATGATATCAGTCATTATCTTGTTACGTGACTTTCAGTTAGTACATTTGTAACGTGGTGGAATTCCTTAAAATGTTCAAAATTAAATCCATTGGCTGAGCATAATATCAATCTGGGATATCCAGTTGAAACTAATTAGGTCATAATTCTTATTTATTGTCTAATTGTTGCCAAATATTATATATATATTGTTCTAAACAAATAAAAAACATATTAATATTCTTAAATTCCTGGCTATTTTAAAAACCAAACACAAGTTGAGGAAAACAAATGCATCCAGCAATGCAGACAAGAACAATTTAGAAACATATGGGGATATATATTCAATATATTGTGATAATCTATTTTTATATTTGTGATCAACTGTTATCATCACGACAATTACTTATGAATATTACTAATTATATATGTATTTCATGTCTTGTGTTGTGTTGCAATGTATGTTTTGAAATTATGCTAAAATCGGCATCTGGCTATGTATATATTGCTGTATGTGTGTATGAAAAATAGATTATTATTTAAAAAAATCTAAAATCACCATTTTGATACTATTTTCCAAATTATCCATGATTATCGGCATTTTCTTAATTGTATAAAAGAAACACTCCACCTCCTGGGAGAGTACAGGTTTTATGCTGAAAATGGTAATTAGCTGTTCCAAAATTGTCACGTTTTGTTACAAAAGCAGCCTAATTACCAATCCTTGGCATACAAATTGTATAAGAAAATAATTCAAGCATTAGATTATTAGTTACAAATTATTTTAATCATGTACAATATGAAAACATATAATAGCATTATAACCCTGCTAGTAAAACAACAACTAACTACATATACACAAGGTTTAAAGAGAACAATGCACATATAGATTATACATCTAAGTAAGCCAAGTATTGGTTTAATTTTGTTTTGTACTTTAACCAAAAACAACAACTGCATTAATACATTTTGACATCGCCATGCGGTAATATGAACAAAATGTTCACATTCCATTTCATTGTAAAGCTACTTTAATTAATAACACGTGGCATTATGCTAGATTTCATTAAATAATAACCACGCTTCAATCCGATTGGTATCCACGTGATATCTCAGCATCACACATATTTCATGAAGCAATACATATTAGCACACGAAAAACAGCATCATGCATCAACTATGATTGGTGGGTATAAACCGTGGGTCTCTTTGCCTAAGGTTATAGAATCTGTTATGTTCGAGGTTCGAATCCTGGCTTTAGCACTGAAGTAAGGAGAATTATTTGTTTGCCAAGATTTTCTTCCCCAAATATGCCATCTTCTGCAGAATCTAAATTTATTTAAAAGTATTCCTCCTTGTCAAATAATAGATGACATATCATGTGGATCATTCGCATCTGAGATAGTCAGTAACATAAAATAACTGTTACTTCGGTCATACAAATACTTATAGAACCAAATGTTTTGAATTACCATCATAAGGTTAAGAATAACACCTGACTAAAGTGTAATTGTTACTGAAAATGTGTGTCATGAACTGCTTTGGCCATATTTGCCCTTTATTAACAACAACAGAATGACATCTGCATCTATAGATATACCACAACATAATGACACAAAACAACATCTTCTAGCAATATGCTTTATCTAGTATATCTACGTTTTTGATAAACCACATGAGACGCAAATAGAACACAGATGTTTTGGAAGTCCAGGATCCTCATCCTCTAGACACACAAATTTTATTTTCTAGCTCGGATTATCTTCCGTAATACTGCGCATGTCATTTGCACATTCCAGGGTGGTTGACCCAGAGCACAACGGTGGTAGATCGTCACAATACGTGTGGAAGTTCTAACCTACTGATCTCTACCAGTATCATCCTGGCTGATTCGTTGGTACACATCAGATTTAAAGAGTCTAACTAACACAGGAAATATATAAACTTTATAATTGATAGACTGTTTATAATAGATGGCAATGAGAAACTGTTTGTTGTACGATGTGAAATTGTCATTTCCGTTAATTGATAAAATAATATGCATTCCTTAAGTAGAGGTGTGTGTCGACAAGGTCCTTTGACTAAGTTTATGCTTAACCAGCATGTTTACTTTATGCTGCCTTCGGTTTGTTACAAGAACAGAATGTAGAATGTAGAATGTTGTGTATTCTTTTATTATGCACACACATACACATGTACTTGCACACACGCGTGCGAGGTCGCGCACACATATTTTTTACAATAACTACTTATACAAGCTGATATGTACCGGGATTAATGCGTATCAAGACCAACACCGCATTGTACTAATGTAAAAATTGTATTGTATAAAGCGCCTTATTCAACTTGAATTGCTCTATGGCATTTTACACAGCGCTTACAGCACACACGTAGTTTATACATAAATACACTGGTATATATATTATATAATACATATAGGCTAAATTAGGTAAGTGGGTTTTAAGAACCTTTCAAAGTAATTCTTTAGTTCCAGATTTAATCAGATTAGGCAACTTATTTCACAGTCTGGGAGTAGATCCTCGGAATGATTTATCTATGTAGTTTGTTGCCGTACTTTGATGCCGTAAAAAGTGAACAAGACCCACAACGCAGCGGTCTCATTGTACACCGATGACAAAGTAGTTTTTCAAAATCTGGTACACCTCTTAGTCGTTCAAGATGTTTCAGTTGAGCGGACTTTTAACATCTCTCGGCGAAGTGAATCATACCATCCTCATTTCCTTGTTAGAAGACAGCCATAGTATGACCATTGTTGATGCTTCGATCCAGTTCTACAATAGTACACTTGTATAAATGATGATAACTATGGATGGCCCCTTATAAAGATGGTTAACCTTAATCCTAAACATGACTACTTTAATAATTACACTGTTGAGGTGATGAGACCTAGCTGACTCTATTTATGACTATAAAGAATTTTGTTATTGAAGAAAATCCTGACAATGGTGACCACATCGGTGGATTATACTTGTATGTAGAACAAAATGTGTTCATTAATAGTGAAATAAAGCAAGTAGTTTAGCGGAGGCTAAGCTACTTAGATGCGTGGAGATACAACATTTAGATTTTAGACACTGAACACATATCAGTTTATCACTTTATGGGATTTCTATCAGATATTTCTGCACTCAACCGTATGTTCCGTGCATCACAAAAGGTGAATAAATAATAATTGGTATATATGAGATAATGTGAAAATAACTTTAACCTCCATACTTAAATGTGTCATCTAGGATACGATTCAGACAAATAAACATGATCTTCTTCGGATCAAATGAACGTCACAAGAAGAAAGAAAAACAGCTAATTTCGGAAATGCAAATTTATCGGGAAATAATACAGATATTTGGAATATTCTCTATCCGATTACTAAATATAAGTATGCAACTACATTATAATTGCCCACAGAAATATGATGACATTGGCTTTGTATTTGATCCAAAATAAATAAATTCGTACTTTCCAATTCCCTTTATTGCAATCATTATCTATTGAGATTGGTTTAATACGATTGGGGTATATACACAAACATGAAAACAGCTATCCCACTACCTTTGAATTGACTCTGCGGGTCCGCATATCAACTGACCAATGTAATTCGAGAATGTCATCTTTCATCAAGTCACTTTTATGGATAAATGCTATCGTGTAACACAACAAACGGATAAAGCGGTTTATGTGGTAGACAGCTGGCCATGTAGTCATGAGTTATAATTATCGTGTTAATCATAATTCATGTACAACAAAGTAAACATGTCGACAACAATTACTAAGCGTGTTCACCATATTGTGGAATAACATCATACTAATGGATAAAATGATAGTTTTTTATACTCAT
>JAODUP010001256.1:175000-220510 GCA_025642065.1 Paralvinella palmiformis
GTAGACTTAATATATTCCATAAAAACAAAACAGTTATAACAACAGGTTTAGTGTTATTAATAACCAGAAGACTAAAGCTAGTCTCGAATTTCAGGTACTAACTGAGCGTAAGTGAACTTAGGAAGGAAAATTATGTTCCCATATACTACAATGGTGAATTATATATATACAACTAAAGTTGTTATATTAAACACATAGACCATGACAGGTGTGCGCAATGCCACTGCACCAGATGCGATAGAGTGTTTCTATTCCGGAGTCAGGAGTACTTAAAATTCTTTAAGAGCTTATTGTGTCTGCAACAGTCATTTAAAGGCTGGATTCCCAGGCCACCCATCTAAATGGTGTCCTTCAAAAGACAAAAATAGTACATGAAATATACAGCTATAAATCAGGTTTTCTTAAATTCAGAGGACCTGGAAACATACACTCTCTCCCCACAAAAAACAGAACTTCTTTGCCTTCTGATATTTCTTGAAAAGTCAAAAACATCATAAGCATATACACCGAAAAAATACTATGACCTACTCGTCACTAACCCTTTATGATATACAATATTTCAACCATACTGAACAAACACAGACTGGATAGATCATAGACTGGATTTAACTGGACCTAGAAAATCAATTCCATTCCCACATACTACTAAGGTGAAATATATATGTAACTTAATTTGTTATATAGAACACCCCAACCACACCAGCTATGTGCCCAATAACATTGTTTGGTGTCTATCGAATACGGTTTATGCACACTATATATAATCCATTGGTGTGTGTGCGCGCGCGTGTGTGTGCATGTGTATGTGTATATGTGAGAGTTGCTGTTTTATGGCTGCTTTTGTGTACGTGCTAAAGTTAAATGGGCCGAGAGAGCCATAAAAGCAATGAAGCGAAGCAAAAGATGAAGGACCCTTCTGACATAACCATATGCTATATATATTTTCCCAACCGCACTACGAGTTAGCCATCCTATATATAGATTTACATTAAAGATGGTGGCCTGCCCCTCAGTAAATCTACTTGGCCATGATACTATAATAAGACCCCGGTCACAGCCATAAAACACAACTGACTGCCTCCATTCCGTCCTAAGCAAATACTGAATCCATGGGGCTTATAAATATCAATACTAGCTACTGCCTGGACCAGATAATTCTATATAATACACCTAATGATTTTAGATCATTCTTGAACAAATCCACTTCTTTAAAACGGCTTCAAACGTGCTAAGATTACCTGTTGGTAGTCGTAACCATGAACCTGAACGGAAGTTTAACTTGTAATGGCCAGCTTTGGGCTACTTGACAAGTTGCATACAATGCACATACACACACACACACACACACACACACACACACCAACATACACCAACACACACACACACACACACACACACAGAGACAGAGAGAGAGAGAGAGACACACAGACATACAACACACATGCACACACACACACACACACATATATATATATATATATATATATATATATATATATATAAATATATATATATATATATATATATATATATATATATATATATATATATATATATATATATATATATATATATATAGAGAGAGAGAGAGAGAGAGAGAGAGAGAGAGAGAGAGAGAGAGAGAGAGAGAGAGAGAATAAGGGAGAGAAAAAAACAAAATAATGTTTTAGTTACCTGAAACAATTAAGTCCGCCATTTTATTTACTAAATGTAACCACCGTTCCTGTACTGAGAATCAGAAATGTCAATCGACCCAACTTTATGCTTCTTATTGCTCTGACATTTATCAAATCGTGTTATTTATCAATTAAGCCTTGCTACGTCGAGCTAAAGTTGTTAGTATCTAGTGGCACGTTATTAAAGTGATTATCTGTAGGGCGTTGTTAGGTTATAATTTTATTATTATTTTTAGTCTATTTATTTCCTATTTCCTACTTATGACATTTCTTTATATTCAGTGGGAAGGAAACGAGAGTCTGTGTTCATCTCTCTTTACCGTCAAATGTGCAATAACAACGCTATAATCCAGCAGTTAACGCGGTTAGCTAAGAATCAGCAGCATCTGCTTTCAAAATCAGTACTGTTGTTTTTTTCTTTCACTTCGTCTCATTACCTTTGAAGGTCATTAGGTTGCACATCTAGTTAATCAAAAGAACAACATTTGTTTAAACCCTTCATTAAAATAAGGTTGGATAAATATGCCTAAATCCAACACCTATCAATGAACCCTAATCTCTTTGAGGAAGGAAATACTACTCACTTCAGGATCGTTTCGTTTATTTTCCATAAAGTATGCGATCTATATTACAGACTCAAGTATATTTAGTGCTATGCCCTTCCTGAACTAGAAAATGCTAGTTGAAATAGCTCTTGACCACCTTGAAGCACGAAATATAACATTCAAAATATAATTTGATCAATACTAAAACTTACTTTATGGGGAATGCCTTATTTTCACAGATATTTACTACACGAATCAGAATTATAAATCGCAAATAAAAGAATATATATCTGATTTAAAAGCACACAGTGTATCAACAATTTATCTTTGTTTCTGAAATATATCCTAAAGGAGTTGCTCTTTAGTCGTATATTCCAGATAAGCCAATCGGAAAGCGATTCACTCACCCTTTCACTTACTCACTTATCCACTCACTCACACACATTAATACATACATATAAGGTGTGAATGTAGGAACTTACTTTAAGGTACTACATCACCAACAATAATTACTACTACCACTACTATTATTACTACTACTACTTCTACCTTTACTGGTGCTACTGATGCTACTATTACTACTACGACTACTACTACTACTACTACTACTATCGCTAATCCTTATGCTAAAATCATTTTACAATAACGTTGGATAAGTAGGTAAATGTTTGGTTCGCCTCAGCCAGGTTGGTACTTGCTTAATAAATTATACGTTTTGGTCGAATCCTGTAGGATCTGATCTCACAACCTGGAGCAGTGTAGCGCAGTTCATACACTGCTCACTGGGATACGATAGCGCCTGCCGTTGACGATGAGAAGAGTTACCACGACACGTTACTGTGCGCAGGTATTAACAAATTGAAACGTGCAATCAATCAATCAATCTGTGTTAACCTGGGAACGACTGATGAGAGACACGTTTACCGAGAAACACGCACGCACAGGGAAAACCCCATAAACAAAAACACGCGTGACGACAATAAGGGCACAAATAAATATCATTCCGACCTTTAAAAGTACTAATTGCCCAGAAAAACGACCAAATGAGACAAAACCGGCTAGTGTCCTATTTACACCTGAAGGTTATAAACCGCAACACGCAGTGGCATGCCGTAGCTAATTGTCGGTGTCATATTTTCGTCGGCCTGATTCACATTTCTCCGTCCTGACCGTAATCCAAAACGGGATGCTCGGCCATTGTTATCTACCAGTGGGCTGGCGTCATTTAAACCCGAAATGATTAATCTCTAATAAAGGAAAAACAAACTCGCAACGACGGACTCAACGAAGGTAATAATCTTATCAGGCGGTCTAACATCGTAGATTTCATGCTCCGTGTATTTTAAGAGCTGAATGAATTTCAGGTGTTTGCCTCGAGGCCAGAAGAATGTCGGGTTAAACATAGGTGCGGTTATAATTGTTTCCCCTTTCTATTCTCAGTCCTGTTGTTGTTGTTGTTGTTGTTGTTGTTGTTGTTCCTACAGTTGATGCTGTTGCTAGTGATGGTGGTGGTGGAGGTGGTGGGGGTGATGTTGTTTCTACTCTTCCTCCATTAACACTTAAAAATAGTTGCCGTAAGCATCTACCAATAACATTAGAAGCTCTTCTCCACTAAACATGCCTCACAGTACATAACACTTACCTAAGCACTTGATCATCTTTTTATAATATAGCTGCAAGGTTAAATATAGGACAGTCATATCTCCACCTTAAAGCGGCAAATTTTTTGAGAATCCCTTAACATATGTTCTAACTCCGGTACGAAACTTTTTCTTTATTTAATATGATACATTTTAGTGCGCACTTTCAGCGGTATTTTCCAACATGTACAAAACTGATTTACATGTAAAAACAAAATCTGACAACAAAATATTAAATGTTACTCTTGAAACGTTTAAATATATGAGCATCCGATAATAAACATATAACACAATTACAATAAAGGTAGAATATAAAACTTTAACATATATTAACGCGCTTCCATAGCTTAACTGGTTGCGTGATTGGCCACAGATCTATACCGGCCGGGATATGTCAGAAAGGTGTTTCATCTTTCCCTTCGCTTAATTACATTTGGAGGTCGCTCGGCCCACTTATCCTACCTTGAACACAAAAGTGGCCGTAACACAGCAACATTTAGACTAGATAGTAATTCATTTCTAAAATAAACCAGAAAGAAGTGAGTCTATAACTACTTCTTGAATATGATACATTATTCATGCTTCCCCGATGTCGTAATTGAACAAAATGAAATAGGCAAAATCTAAATAGGCAAATTAACATTATATTTTCACGATACATTCCAACGGTGTTCCTAATATATAAATTATGTAGTTGAAGAGTTAACTAGAGAACCGTGAATCGACTTCATTCCATCCATTCAACTGCAATGGATTACTCTATAACACTATATCAGAATTAGCCGTGAAAGGCATTGGCGTGGATAAAGGAACGTTTAGCACAATCCAGGAATTACAAACAAAGAAGGCAAATGAAGTGACGAGCCCGCTATACGGCTAGGTATTGGGTGATAACGCTTCCACGGAGACTGACATTTGACATACGAACACCCGGTTGATTGAGGGCAATAGGTGGGACTTAAATGACAACGTTTTTTCTTCTTTTATTATAAATGGTTTCAATATCTAACGTTTGCGTTTTATATCGTTAACATAAAAGCACGCCGCGTTGCATAATAACAAAGGACAAGCTATATGCAGCTACCAGCACTATGTGCTGCATAATCGTCGGACAAAATTATATATGTAACAAAACATTATAGTCACAATTATTTATATATATCTAGCATGTGGGTTGGTAATATATGTGGATATATATATATATATATATATATATATATATATATATATATATATATATATATATATAAACATATAGATATATAGATGTATAGATAGATAGATAGATAGATAGATAAAGGGTTGAGAAAGAGATAGAGGAGTGAGAAATAGAGATGTACATTATATCAGCCTTATAGACACTCTTACCTATCCCCCCACCGCCAACTCCTCCCCCCCACACACACGCATGGCACATAATTAACATCTTGTTGTATTCATCAATATATCGAAAAGACATTTTACTATGAAGATTATATCGAGTACGCCACATATCAGACCTTTAGATGAAATCTTGTAACCGTCACCATAAACGCTCTGAGTACCGAAAACGACAATGAGGAGCGTATATTTAGCGATTTTGGATATCGTCGCTTGTTTGTGATCAATAAATCATGTGACTTATCACTGGGTACAGTTTATGGAAGGTGCGACTACCAGATAAAACTAAGTTAATAGTAGTCCTATCTATTGTGGTATTATTGCTGGTAAGAATGACCTCGCTCATTTCGTTGGATTACTTATCCACGCTCCTCTTGATGCTGCCATTGTCTGGAGTCACGTTTTACCTCAGCGCCTAATCCACTCATTACCTGCATTGCTACACACACCTCTTTTATCTGCCGTTCACAAAGGATTCCTCCTTTCATTCAGTGTCTGCTAAGCGGCGTTTATTTCCACAGTTAACCTTGACCCAGTTTACATGAACACTTCTTTGCAGTGGCGTATTTCTTTATTTGCCATTTTATTTCCTGCACGCATCGTTCGTACTTCTAAAGTGTACATCATTAAGCGAGCTTACTCCCACGCACACGAATATCCAGACACCCACACAATAAACAAAGCCATAGGAATAAATGACGTTCGTGATCAGCAGGTAGTTCTAGTTGAACTGCCTCAAATTTGACATTTCCCAGATTATTTGACAATACATTTACCTAAAGTTCAAAGCGATGACAGAAATTGCCGGATATCACTATCATATTTGTTATAACAATGCTAATATCATTAGCGGAAATCCAGTCCATTAAAATCGGTGGGTATTTATACATTATAATCAATTAAATGATGGCATTTTGATATTTAAGCTGGCAATAGTCTGTATGAACCTGGTAAAAATGCCATAGAATTGATCCTTGTTTCTAGGAAAAGTAGAAAACAAGTATTTGCGGATGCGAAGCATTTTTAACCGATTTATTATCACCGCTATTTTTTAAATCCCATTTCGTATTCACCATAACTCTGCCATTCTTATTTGTAACTTTTGCTCGTGGTGATCCGTGTCAAATACGAATAAGAAACAATGTGGTTCAAGAGATAATAACTAATCCTCCCTGAGATTCCCATTTATGAAGCCGTCAAACACGTTCTAAGTGCTATAAAGCTTGTTGTCCAGAAATCTCACTAAACAGCTGGGCTACTTCTCTCAAAGTAAAACGAGATTTAAACAGAGATGTGGTGAGAACGTTAATACACGATGGCCTTGTCATGGGTGATGATGAATAATTAGCATGTGATTAATGCATAATTAGCCACTTCGTCATTGTTCCACGTTGTGTTTGATGCACTGTACATGGCTTCAAAGATCTGATAAAATGCATTAGAAAAATTAGAAAGTGAAACATTTCCTACACGATTAATTGCCAGTACGAATTATGTAAATGCCAGATAATCATTCTATGCATCTGAAATACGAATAGATAAATCCCAGCTTAGCATCACTCTTCATTTCATGTCCATTCGTTCACTTTTAAGTTGTAACAAAATATTCATATCATACAACTAGTTCTTATTTTAATGCATATGCGTACTTCAGACATCTGGAAAATTTAATTTAGTGAAATATGCGGTTTCTTCCTTTTCGTGCATCAATACTCATATTATGTGTATGGTCTACACAACGAATCTGATACACACTACATGTACGTCAAGTTGTAATTTTCTGAATATGACCAATTCTAGCCATTCTCAATAATTCGGAAATATTATCGAATATAGACGTCAGATATAATATTATACCCAAGTTGCTCTGTCTATATGTACTAGCTTTGTCCATAGACTACAATTAATGCTGTGACTTTTGGGGATTGAATTCATGCACACTTGAGCTTTGTGAGACAAGCCATTGTATTTATCCAAATATTTTGATCAGAATATATGCATTTAAACTGTGTCCCAAGTCTGCTTAGCTTTTCAAAATGCAATATAATACTTCCTGTTTTAGGATGGAATTCGATTTAAAAAATAACATATTATGTCTCGTGGGCGGGAACTGGTCGTTTATCCGGCAAAACACGTAGCTCGTTGACATTCGCCAGTGCCATTACACCGAAAGGAGATGCAACGATTCACAACATGTTTTACACCAGTCATCAATATGAGTCAATGTTCCGGTTTTTGCATGAAGGGTATCATTTATTAAATTAAACGATTTATGAGTAAAAACAGGTTGTTTGAAACATTTCTCTTTCGACCTCATTGGCATAGCGCGCAATGTTCGGACGGAATATTGAACCAATCACCTTAAAAGTGGTGATGGAAATGCGACAAAGAAGCTTAGCATAGGATAAACTCTTCCTGTTACCTTATAAAACGTATTCTAATATGTAATACCTGAAATGGGCTGTATCTGCTTCGTTGTTGAAAATGTCGATGGCGCTGATTTTTGTGATTAACTGTAAATACTGCGTGTACACATGTCCAATATCAGAACGTGACGAAGTGAAGAATGTTTTGTCTAATGTACATAATGCGATTCGAACAAACCAGACAACTATATACCTATCTTGTTTATTATATCGATGCCAGGGCGTTTATTGACAGCATGTGACATGTTCTCGAAACCGTTTGTCTTTTTATGTGATTGCAAATCAGATCATATGCTGCTCTTTTCGAAACAGCATCAGTGATGAATTCGAAATGGACGGGGGGGGGTCCTTTGATTTGAATCAATCAATAGGCTAATAGGTTTGGGTACCGCCTTGCTGACTCAACTGTAAGTATGTATTTAGTCCTAGGATATTCACACATCACGCTCCTTTTGCAGTTGCGATTTATGCCAGATTGTACAGGTCAATGTATTATATTTACAATAGTTCGGCACAGCGATAAAATAAGTCAACCAATTAGTTTGACTGAGTGTTTTGAAAAAGCAACTTCCTGATGACTCAAACTAGACGAGAAAAATTAAAAGGATTTATTGCAATCGACAAATAAAAAGGGCATGCTGCATAGCGGAGTATTCCCAGTGGAAGAAAAAAGCCGTGAAACCTAGAGCAATCACTTCTTTTCTTGAGCAATTACTGTTTCGTGCTATGATTGTCAGCCAACAAATCATTTCAGTATTGAGGACACTGAATGGCTTAAATTGTGGCGATGTGTCGTTAAACAACATTCATCCATCATCATCCTTTTTCAGTATTCACTATGATCTACATCCTTATACCCACACTCTTTCTTTCGCGCACCACTTGCAAAGGAAATGATTTCTTCTGGGATATTAATCACGTATTTCTCGTGTCTACTATGATGGCAAAACTCTGAAACACCGCAGACTTGGCTAGTAGGGAAAGATAGCCTTCGATTAAGCACTGCGCTCTCATAAATAAAAATCCCCTCACAACATCAACGTGGCCGTAGTTGTATGCGAAGTGTTCTTTGTCCAACGTTGGGTTCACTAACCAAAAAATACGGATGTTTATATTTAATGCGAACTTGTATAGTGTCGTGAAGCTCTTCCGGTGTGGCACTTTAGATAGATTAATATTGATTTATTTATTGTTCTTTTTCCTGTTTATAGGGTTTCTTTTCTGGCTCGTATATTGTTTCACGACTAACGTCGTCCTATATAACCTTTAGCCTTCCTCTACTACCCGGGTAATAAACTGTTTACAGTTGTCAGTTATATTGCTACGATCTATTATATTCTACAGCTGGCAAACATAGTTTTAAAAATGGCTAATGTGCATTTATATCAAACATATTGTAGCTCTTACTAGATTCAAACTATTGATATGCTAGTTCATTCGTGACTCTCCTTCCCACTAAGCCAAAGCGTCTTAGTGCCCGAAAACGTTCGTCTAGGCGAATTCAGGCGACTGCCAGAACCTCGATAACAATGTTTACTCACATAATGCAACACTTAGAAAGACAGCCGAGCCTTGCTGGCTTCTTACGCTGGTTCTCGTTGTCGATCGACCGTTCATCATGCAGCGCTGAAGTTAACTGCGCAAAAGGCTATCGGCCGATTCCCATTTCACTCGAGGTAAAGTTAGCAGCATTAAAAAAGCCTTAATTACCAATCACTGACTTTTCAGCATCGGGCGGACAATACATCGAGTGAAGAGCACAAAATAACAAGCAGAAGCAGCAGCAGCGAGGTTTCGGGTTGAAATTAAAACGCAATAACTAATTAGCATCTTACGACGCCAGTGTTGATGTGTCCAGGGGGTGAATCCCGCGGTGGGTGATAATTAGACGAAAATAATATGAAAGGGGGTCTTCTTAGTCACAAAATCCCCGCTAATTACGTCAATGCGATAGTTTTACGAGATGCTGATGAACTGATTTTAGCCCAGTGGTTATCTGATAATTTGTATTCATATTTCCTGAAATAGTTATAGACATACCCTCGCTGACATTTCGATATTACCAAGTCATAACGTAGTCTAGAGTATCTTTTAACTTTCAACGGTTGTCGCTTACAGCAATGTATTTACTAGATACTGACATTTATAATAAACAGCAATTACCAGTTCGTAATTTGACTAAAATATTAGAGGGGGGCGGGGGGGGGAGGGGGGCGCAAGTCTAATCATTCATAATCATAAACATATTGTTTAGATTAATTTATGGATCATTATGATGTTTTAACAAACATCTGATAAAGAAAATGAGGGAAGGTTTACGTAATCTTGTGACACAGGTGAGTTCTGACAGGGCAGTGCGTAGAGCATAGCGCTACAAACATCCAAAGGTCGTGCGCTCAAAACCACCCCATACCTGGGTTTGTGTTGATATGTTTGCCTAGGGAATAGGCCCTCAACCATACGACCCAGGTGTGACCAGGGCGGAGACTAATCAAGTCAAATCAAATCAACAACTATATTACGATTCGAATAGATAATTGTACGCACGAACAAAAACTAATAGTACTGGATCATTTTGTTTTGGAGGTTTGTCGACGCGAACTGTCGACACGGAACGTTGCCTGTACAAATGGCCATCTTAAACCCGATCTTCATTATTCTAGAGCACCGCTTCAGGCCGCATTCGCAGTCGCCCTTGTTATTGGCACGTTATCCGGGAGAATCAATACGGACGAGGCTCCGGACGGCACGTGACGGAGATGTGAGTGAGACACAAGGGCACCGGGATATATATCGGAGACGGTGGCCCATCACCCCGTCTTGCCGGGTAATTGGCTCGTAGAAGAATATGTTTGAAATCTCCTTCTGGTCGAGTTCAGTCAACGGAGATAACATTGGTCACACTCGATCCCTGGCCGGGCGCTCTCATCTACATGGGTGCCTATCGTCTGGATTAGCCTTGAAGTGAGAGGGACGTGTTTAAAAACCTAATGGCATCTTATGGCAAATATCGATCATGTGGTGTTCGTTAGTAATTGATAAACGCTCAATGATAATAGTCCAATGAAATGTGCAGATATGAATGCAGGTGCTGAAAGATACCACAAGCTCACGCACGCGTGGGCTCACACATACACACACATTCGCACACACGAAGACACACACACACACACACACATACACACACACAGACTGATACACATACAATATATATATATATATAACCCATACATATTAGAGCCTTGCAAGGGTTGAGTTGAAATATTTCTTCGAGACACGGGTTTGGCTTGGGTTTAAGTCTTATGGGTTGGGTTGCATTCGGCTTGTTGTCTTTTGGGTTGGGTATGGGTTGCTTGAAAAAAAGGTTTTATTTATTTTTTAAATCTAAAAATATGCTCATCCGCCTTCCATTATTCAGCCACCGCCAATGCCTACGCAATTCGAATACATACATTATCATATTACCGCTATTACCGGCACACACAGACCAGGAAATACTTCTGTTTATCTGTCAATTGATTGACAAGCTGTCACGGTCATTAGGTGGCGATCATGGTGTTGATAATACGATCAGCGATATATTAAATAAAGTGATAGTTGGAGTTAATAAAGGATCAAAAGCCACGTGTAATTAACTACCCACAATGCTGACTATTAAATATGCCCCACTTCTAATGCCAGCCCACCACAAATCAAACTTTCAACCAGAACACAAAGTTGGCATAAAAGTGAGATTAGACTGTACATTATATATATATATATATATATATATATATATATTATATATATATATATATATATCATGTCACCACTCACATAATTGGTCCAGTATGTATTTATACAGCTACAATTCCATATATAGTTTGAACAGTTCAAAAGGAACCTGATATAATATAATTATGTAGTTAGTGTCTGGGACTCTACAGAAAGGTGTTGGGTTAGTAGAGCTGCAATCAGTAAGTAATTTGACTGCTTATACATGTTTATGAGTACTCCTATTCGTTGTGTTCAAGTGCTATCAACTTCACATATCTTGTTATAAAAGATATAATACAAAGTAAGTCAGCCTTCTTTCATTGCTGATACATTCTACATGACACGTGTCACTATAGGATACTATAGGAGTTTAATATAAAAATTGTGAATAATTTACAATGGAAAAGTTGAGTTCGTTTTTCAATAAATTATTTTAATAACATGAATTTTATATGTTTCAGGTTCGGACTCCATTATTGTGAGTTGGGATGAGAATGGGTTATAGCCTTGTGGGTTGGGATAGGCATGAATTCAATCTAATGTTTAGTATGGGTTCGGGTTGAGATTTATAGGTTGGGGGTTGGGTGTGGGTTGAGTAGTTGCGGGTCGGGTCGGGTATGGGTTCAGCTTTCCAACCCGTGCAGGGCTCTAATACATATCACCAACGCTCCAGAACCGAGTAATATCGTCACTTCAAAAAAACATCCTTCACTTATCCTTTACATTTGCATATTGTAATAAATATTAAATGTGACTGGGGGCGTGTGTGGAGGGGGGGGGGGATTTGTACCACTGTGAATTAGATACAAGCATAATCTTGGTACAGCCGATTATCCTTTGTGAAAGAATAAGAAAGCGCCATAATCTATTTCACACTGTGGCTCATTCTAACGCCTTTTAAATAGAAGGAGTTATGAACTAGAGCTATTTTCAAAATGCAGCAAATTCTAATATATTCTTTTGGTAGAGATCATTGACCTAAACGAAAACTAGACCGAACACGGCCGCCGATTTGATGGCAAACAGGTCCCAACTTCCGGTCGAGGAAATAGGAACGCAGACTGGAAAAATCAGGTTTATAAACGTGGTGAATTATTGTTGTATCGCTGGTTTCATAAGCCGTGTGCGTGGAAGTAATACAAAAGGGATGTCTTTTCATCGGTAAGTATAAGGAACACATTTAAAATAGCTGTTAAAGCGGGTTTTTTTGGGGCGGGAAATTAAGCTTAACTGTTATTATATTTAGCCTGTACGACAACCGCCGGCCTATCCCTGGCGTTTTATTCCAATTAAACTAGATCTACGGACTTGAATAAAACGACTTTTACATATTTTATGGCACATAATAGGAGAGGAATAATATAGATTGTCTGCACACACAAAATTATAAACCACACATCACAATAAATGTCCGTATTCGTAGGTTCAAAACTCGAAGCACAGCCGCTTCAACGCTGCTTTTTCCCTTGCCGGAAGTCAGAGCTGTTTGGTCATGGCGGCCAATTCAAACGCTACTAACTGCTCGGTCTAGTTTTATATTTAGGTCAATGGTAGATATGTTGTTCTAACTATGTAATAATAATAATAATAATAATAATAATAATGATCATCATCATCATGAGTAGTAATAGTAAGCATAGTAGTATTAGTATATGTAGTTTTAGTAGTAGTAGTAGTAGTAGTAGTAGTATAGCTCTTTTTGCGGCTTCATTAAAGGACTAAGTAGAAAGGGGGCTGATTTATTTCTTGAGTAATAAACTATCGTTTCTCAGTACATTATTAGTGATTAGAAAGACTGTCACTACCATCTGTTTATACTATTCAGGTATGCAGACATATATACTGACACACACAAAGACAAAGAGAGAGAGGTGGTGGAGAAAAAGACTGACACACACATACGCATACACACACCAGAGAGAGAGAGAGAGAGACAGACAGACAGACAGACAGACAGACAGACAGACAGACAGATAGACAGACATACGCATACACATACTCTCTCTCTCTCTCTCTCTCTCTCTCTCTCTCTCTATATATATATATATATATATATATATATATATATAAATATATATATATATATATATATATATATATATATATATATATATATATATCCTACTACCTATTTCTAAATGTTTGATCGGGTGTAATTAAAACCTGGAAAGGATCAACTGTACTTTCCAAGTATTTAACAGTTCCACCAAGTATTTTCGACTCGTGCAATGGCGCATGCAGCTGCCTGACAAGCAATTGTAACGCCGTCAAACGGCTGCCATGCTAAAACGAGTTTATCTTGATTAGGAAACAGTTTTATTCATACCCCATGCTGACGGGGTTACGTCGATGTACATACATTGAGTACAATACCATTTGCATAAAAAAGAACAGAAATAAAAGGTATTCCTCAGATATTTAATGGTCTTGTTTTAAATCAAATACACACACCTCTGTTAATTGCTTACATTTGCAACCACATCGATTGTATCTAAAACTAAGAAAACATTAAAACGGTAAAAGCATGATATATCCAAATAGTTTTAAAAAATCAGTGGTTTATGTTATATGCCTATAATTATATTAATCCAGCTTTTCTGATGTTTAAGAATAGATACTCTTGTTTTTGCATAACGTCTTGTGTAAGGTAGCCAAGTAGAAGAACACAGTTAAAACAAATAGATAATAGAACAGGAAACGTAATACGTATAGCATATATGTTATAAATAGGTATTGCGAATTATGATGCACTGATAACAGAAATAACATCCTTCCAATTTTTACTGTAATCATATAAAATCTATCTGACGTGCTTTGGGAAATGATGTAAGTCAAGAACTCTTGATTTCCATCTCTAATCAAACGTTTGGGGCAAAACTCTAAGATCTATTTCCAGTGAACATCTATTTACAAAACAAAGAAACATATTAAACTGTAGCTTCCAATCTTATAATTGCAAGTGCCTAAATTTTAAACGTTATTCAACGTGTTAACGTCTTTTACACTTTAACATGATATACCAATATACAAATATTAATGAAGTTAACTGTGAACATTTCCAAGTCAGTAATAACTAAGCCTTGTAACAACATTAACCACATTATTTTAGACAATTATGTTTGCAAAAGCAGTCTACGATAGTTATATCAAAATTATAACTATTTATATCTACAAACTTGAATAAAATACCAAGAATGATGCTATCTTTTAGATATTATAGGAACTTAGCAACCTTGAACTTTTCATTTGGTGTTTGACATAATCATAATTAAAAATGTGTAAAATGCAATTAGGTTAATTGCATTCATGTGAAAGTATGCACAAGTTAGATCACCCCTATCCTAAAACTATCAAAGGTATTAATTAACATTGTGAAAACCTTCATCGAAAATAGCACACGAGTACCTTATTTGATTGAATGGTGAAGACTTACCTTTACCATCAAATGAACTGCAGCATTCTCTAAATGACATGTGTCACAGAATACATTTATTACTGAGATAAGTTTAGACAGTAAAGCTTTTTGCGAATGAATAATATTGCTTATTACATGCCTATAGCCAATCTCTTCTAATTCTGAAACTACAGACACAAAGCTCTGAGCAATAAGATTATCCTCGGTAGCTACTTTTGTTTTCTAATTGATGAATGTAGGCTTTGTTTCTTGGCTTTCTACATTCTGTTCACAAATTATGAGTTTAAGACAACTGTGGCAGATGCAAGACTTGAATTTTCTAATGATGAAGCCTAGTCTAAAAGCATCGGTTTAGTATTTTCTTATGCTTCTGGAATCATTATACGGAAATAATTAACATACAATATATTCTGGACATCAGTTTGCAAGGACATCGCCACGATGTCATATCTAGCGGGTTGTCCGATTTGGACACAAACCACTGGTCTATCACGGTCTTCCTGGCTCAGAAGCTGTCAATATCAGAATCCCAGTTGGTGTCGTTCCCAGCAACCATGACAGAATGTACCATTAAGAATTATTTATCTTGATGATAATGTGCTAAACAATAATATGCAAAGAACTGTAGATGACATCTTGCCTAGCTGCATGGCTACAGCTGGCAGGTGCTGCTGTGCTGCTGTCAAGGAAGAACTTCCGAAAGTCCAATATCCTATCTATTTACGAGTCTTTGTTCCATCGCGAAAGGTATTATTATCCCAAACCATGGTGATAATATTATGAATACCTTCATAATTTGATATTTTCTTTGTGGCTAACCTTGCAGGTTATAAATGTTAATGTTTATGCTTGAAAGGGTTACAAAAATATAATTCCATTTTATTTAAACTACTATCTCATAGAGCAAGTCCCATACCTGTGAGAAAGGAGAGTAATATAAATATGCTGATTAGTCAGTTACCTGAAACGTATTCTCGTGTTCTTTGTATATGTTTTAAATAGTTATTGTTGCTATTGGTGTGGCGGTGATATTCGTCGTTGTTTAGACATGTATCTCGACATGTAAACTATTTTCACATTTGTGTACTTGTTTCTGTTTTAGCAAGAAGCAAAACGAGCAAGTTTTAAAATTTGGTTCATTGATTTCATACACCATTATATGAAACTTCGTGTATTTCGTCAACATGCAATGCCACCTAGAATCCTTAGCCTCCGCCAAGGAAGAGCTTATTATCTCTCTACATCGTTAAAGGTAATTGCTTCCGATACTAGAGGTCATTTCAGAATCCAGTTTATTAGTGGTAGTTATACTAGTTAAATGTTGCCGCCCAAGGTCGCTAGTTGTTTAGTTGAATGCATCCCGTTGAGTTTCCTCAGAACATTGAAGATGATTGTGGACGGTACCACACTCCATGATACTGTATCGCAATCCTGGTTTAGATGTTTACCATATAGTCATAACTTTGATTATGAGGATATTATTAGTAAGAGTAATATAGTAATATAATACAATTGTGTTATGCGTATTCTTGGCATATAGTGCAATACTCGTTTTATACTAAATTGGTCAAGTTAAGGTTAACTTGGCATGATATAGTATGAGCAGGAGCTATATATTTTTCTGGAATGCAGAAACAATACCCCCACACATTCATACAAACACACACACACTCACTCACTCACTCGCTCACACACTCTCACTCATACACACTCTAACACTCAATCTCCTACAAAAATACACACAAACACATTATGCATATATATATATATATATATATATATATATATATGTGTGTGTGTGTGTGTGTGTAAGTTTGTGTGAGTTTGACTAAGTGCTAGATTAAATGCTAGAATATCTAATGCACCATCACATTATTGCATTTTTAAGTGACCCCCGAAAAGGATATACATTTGCTTATAAATACTGGAAAATAAAGTAACGGTGCTACTTATTGCTTTTATAATTAAATAAAATCTGATCAGATATGTGAAATTAGCATATACTTATGTAATTTGGCTCGTCGAAAAACATACACACACACACACACACACACACACACACACACACAGATACACGCATACACACAAACACATTTACATTTAATGTCAAGGACCCCTCCGTGGTCTAGCGGTAGCGTGTTGAACCACAGGTCACTACCACCCGTGTTCGAAACCCCAGCGTTGGCATATTTGAAGATTGTTTCATCGTTGAGCTCGCTTCATTACCTTAGGAGGTCGCTCGGCCCATTTAGCCTACCATGTGCACAAAAGGGGCCGTATAACATCAGTCATCATCATCGTCATCATCATCATTCAATGTCAAACATTTAACATTAGATAATAGAACATAAATACAAATAATATCAGTTCATTCTTTGCCTTTAGATCTAATATTTGCTAGTAGTCTTAAGTTCAGGATTCATCCAAACTATTGTGTTACACTA
This sequence comes from Paralvinella palmiformis, assembly GCA_025642065.1. Taxonomy (NCBI): domain Eukaryota; kingdom Metazoa; phylum Annelida; class Polychaeta; order Terebellida; family Alvinellidae; genus Paralvinella; species Paralvinella palmiformis. The sequence goes on from JAODUP010001256.1 coordinate 192,283, forward strand.
GCGATCCAGATTTTAACCTTCAGGTTAATGACCTTCCTAGTCCTTCTTCCAATATCAGATGCAACTGTGTTCTTTAATATCAGACGTGCATTAAGATAATTAATAGCGATAGGCAAAACCATTTAGTCGCTACTAAGGATGATCATTATAGCGTTTTGTCAATGTCTGAAATGAGGTGGAAACTCATGCCTGGTGTGCTTAATTCCCTTTTCCTTCGTGGATTGTCGATTTCTAGTTCAAGTGGAATTTTAGGACTAAGGATTGGCCTCTTTGCCGACCCGGAAGATAGGGTTTTCAATAGCATTGCTCTAATTAGAGTTTAATAAGTAGTTGGAAAGAGATTTTCTTTTAGTTCGGGTTTTATGTAGGCCTAGTAAATGTAGGGGTTATTTTTTGTTGTTGTTGGAATAGTTATCGATATTTTAGCAGCAATAATTTAATGGACAATTTTCTGCTAATATTCCAGAATAATTTTTTTCCGCTCACTCTCGTTTATGGAAATATATTCAAATTAATTTTGTAGATTTTCTTTTTAAATATAATGTGGTTTTTTTTGTGACTGGCATACGAAATATGGTGACCATCATTCAGGTTTCCTTTCCATAATACCCTAAAGAGTACTTAAGAAGAAGACTGTTTCGTTTTTACCTTACAGCAACATCATTTATATTGCTCAACGGTTTAACCACATACCCACAATAATAATAATAATAATAATAATAATAATAATAATAATAATAAAACAAATACATTTAATAAAGGGCTAGCAGGAACCATTCAAATGCGCTATACAGTGATATTAATGTAATATGTCTGTAAAATCCCTATAATATATTTAAACGATAATTATTATTTATCTATTAAAGCCTCTATGAAAAGATGTTTTTAGAACGGATTTAAACTTTTCAAGAGACGACACATTTATAATATCTGCCGTCAAACTATTCCACGAAGTGGAGCCTGCAACACGAAATGCACAATTACCATATGGCTTGAATATCCTTCAGAGGTCATCGCTAAATATAGCTCTGGCATAGACAGAACACCTGATATTAGGCTATCGATTTCTAGGACTCTGTTATCCACATAATCGTTCTCTTATACATACACACAATCATATTAATATCATTTTTGTGTCACTGACAGGAATAAGGTAATAGCTCAGAAATGCTTAGGAATTGTATCAGGGGCAGGCTGCCTATGGTCTCGCCTTCGTGTCTCTTTCTTACTCTTTAACAACATATTACCATCTCAAGGACAACCGAATATTTACCTGGATCATCAACAAAATGGCGGACACCTTATTACCGGGAATATCCAGCTCTGACGTCACTAATAGTGTTCTACATTCTAAGAAAGGTCACCTGCTCCCCACCATATGATGTCGGCTTGACACCACGTGTAATCTACGACTAACACCAAACATGAAAGACCTACATACACGAACAAAAGTATATGCGTACAATGAAGTCGGATTCCCTACTAAATGTCAGGCGTTATTAATAATTTTGATATTTATGGTGTTATGAATAAATAAGTGCAAATCGAAATAGTGTGGCATTAAGACGTGTGAAGATGAACAGCAATAAGGCACGCGGGATAATGTTGCTAAATCTTAGATCGTAGTTATACTGGTCTTCGTAATGAACAGCCCCCACCATCCGTGTTGACATTATAGTAGTTTACGTAGAGATGGGCTAATACAATAAGCATCATATGTTATTCATAAAATATATCATTGAATTCTTGAATGCATAGTCAAAAGGCACCAAGTTGCAGAATGTTTGTCTGATTTACTAGCCACCTGTTATATTACAATAAAGTCAAGCTTATTGCTTAACGCTATTTCCCAAAGTGAAAATAGTTCGAAACTAAATGTCTGGATAAAATGCTTGAGTTCGTTCAACCTTTAAGACTGTCACTCAAATCGCTTTATCACTATCTTTTCGTTTCAAGGATTCATGTTAAGCCGATTCTGAAAATGATTAGAAACATAAAGCACTTTCTGGCATATTTTCAGTTGATTCTGTTGCCTCAGGTCTACAATAATAAGCTCTACAGCAGCTAAGTCTATAGTAGTCATATATTAGAAGATTAATTTATCTGCTTCATTCAACTGCATAAGCTCAATACAAGGTTTATGGCAAGGTCATTGTGGCAAGCTAGGTACTGAGCAGTATATTAAATTATGGACAGCTAATTACAAGTTATCATCGAAGAGAAAAATATATTATTGTAATTACATTAATTATAGAACTTTCAAAACAGCGGCCAATTATTGATTAATGTTATCAGATAGAAGACTAAGTAATAAAGCTTTCATAGGATAGGATTTATTTTCTTGTTCTTTTAATAATTTCAGGTCATCACATTAACTAAGTAATTGTACTAATCAGATAGCCTGTTCGTATCTGTTACCAAAAATACAATTTATTTGCAAATATTTTATAATTTGATATCACATATTCTTCCATTGGGTCGTTCACTGCCCACCCCCAATGCAGGATTTCCAGATATATAATACCAATATATTATCGGGATATAGTTTGTATGACATCGTTCAATACTGAAAGAGTACGAGAAATGGTTCACACTTAGCTTTGGCTCTGGTCACACCTGAAATACCAGTGAACCATCTAACTATTTCAGGTATGTCTAGAATACGAACGTGGAGGTATGAAGCATGATTTTCAAATCACATAAGCTACTGGATCATATTCTAAATACTGGTATACGTGATGATTGGTTGATGTTTTACGGCCACCTTTGTGCATATGATAGGCTAAATGGGCCAAGTGACCTCAAAGGTAATGAAACGAAGTCAAAGATGAAACATCCTTCATATCCGGCCACGCCGAGATTCAAACTCAGGTGGTGGTAGTGATCTGTGGTTCAACTGTTAAAGGATGTAAATCACTAGCTGAGTATAAAGGGGAGTCCCTTTATACCCAGCTTAGGGGACTGATTTAATATATTCTTTGAGACCTAGCAACAATTTGTAAATATATTATTGAAATACATCAGTTGAATTGCTTCGACCCTGTTTAAATCTAAATAATATGACCAATAAGCTACCTATGATAGCTAGGTCTAGTTATCTATTTATTCATACAGGTATCAATTCATCTACCAACACAACATTTTGGCTACTGATTCTTGGTTTCTATTTCTTCATATCACCATACAGGTAGGTCATATCTTAACATAGTTCTTGTATGTTAAATTGTATGCATACAATGGCACCTGAGAGACGTAATAGCAATTCCGTTTTAGTTTGCCAGATCACGTAATATATATCTGATAATATACCTGCATAACTTATATACATTAAATCGTTGGCGAAAGAACAGCATTATGGTTAGGTTTTTAATTCGCAAACTAAATGTGACATACAAGCAATTGTTATCCAATCTTTGGAGTACAAAAATTCATATTTAGAATAACAGTTCGCTTAAATAAATAAAACATGTCAAATACATTTCCTTGTCTTTATGGATTACTAAGTTGTTTTATTTCCTGTGAGCTTGCTGTTTTGTGCAGTTTGAGATTTAGGCATGGATTCATAATTCTTCAGATTGCCAGATAAATGCTTATAAAACATCAACATGCAATTGCATATGAAGATTTTACATTACTTTGTTATTAGATCAGTATTCTTCTGCCACTTTTGTGGCGTGTAAATGCAACTGTTTGCCCGTTAAGTTTAAATTCGCTAAGGAAGGTCGGAGGAAGGAAAAGAAGACCTGCGCTGACATGCTTTAATGGTGCACTATGAAAATTACTGAGAACACTTTAAAAAGGAGGCGGGTGAATACACAGTTATCTGTCAGGAAATGTTTCTGTAAACAAAGTTAGAGGAACGTGGAAAATATCAAAATATTCAAAACCCTTAATGATTAGTAACTCAAATATAAATTTAGCACATTTTATCTCTGCTCAACTTCAAGCGGGGAAGCTTATTATTTTTCGGCATACGAGAAACAATATCATCAAAAATAATTAAATTTCTAATTTCCTGTATATCCACTGCTTACTTGGATTTTTAGGAATGTGTGGGTGAGCTTCTACCACTGATTTCTCCCATTATTAATAGGTCAGTAGACGGGTCTTTGATCCACTGTGTTTAAAACAAGCTACCATAACTCCACTTATGAAGATATATGGTTAGGATAAGAAAATCACCAACGATCATCGACGAATAACCTACTTTCATTTATCCTCAATCGTATTAGAAATGTAAAGCATGAGGAACTGCTCTCTGAAACTGTACAGTAAAATTACTGAAGCTCTCGATGAAAGACCCATGCCAGCAGTAATGATGGAGTGTTATTCTGTCTGGGAAAACACATAACCAGAAGATCTTCTGTATTATGGTGTGTCATACGCGTATATTATAAAACGAAAATAACAGTACGTATACACCAAACAAACGTTAGAGATATTAATAAATTATTATTAATTAACATTGTTATATCGGGGATACAGAGTTCTACATGACTTTAAAGCCGCACGAAAAACATGATGGTATTTCAGCCTCAATTGAAATCTGCATTGAAGACATATGTGTTTCGATAAACAGCAATATGCTGAAGTCGAAAAAGAAAAAGACAGATGTTTTCTCAAATCAGAATCTTGTGACTTATTCAAAATTGCATAAATCAAAGAGCAGTCAAGATGTTAGTTATATTATATCTCGCATTTCCCTCTCTCTTCTTACATATACCGCCCCCCCCTCTCTCTCTCTCTCTAGAACAACATAACTGTACCAAATCAATCTGATCCATCGATATAAACCAGTGAGGTAACAAATCTCGAATGCTTTGGAATAAGTTGCCGTACCATATTACACCTGAAGCAAGTAAAGAAATATTTTGTCTTTTCCTCAACTACAGATATGGGAGTACAGGCAATGCACATTGCTAACAAACAATAGACCAAAAACATTTAACAACAAACTTCGTTAGTTTTGGTGTTTTACCACGATCCATCATTATATAGAATACTTTCTGAATTTGATTGAAACTAATAAGGTTTTTTTTATTCAAGGTCTCTTTACTGTAGTAAAGAAAACAAACAAGTACTGTATAGCTTTTCTGACTTCAGCAATGCTTACTTCAAAAATACGACAAGTCATAGTCTTGGATCCATAAATATACTTGACAGAAAATGTGTTTTATTTTCCATGATACGATTAACAAAACTCGTACAAGCTGATCCATGTTCCACTTTTTTGTTAGTATAATACTGTGAACCCACCAGCATTGTGATATTTTAATCTTCTTCAGGTTAGCAATTCGTCAGCAAGCCATGCAAAAAAATGATGTATGTTTGTCTGTCTGTCTGCATGTCTGTCTGTCTGTATGTACGCCAATATGTATGTATGTCTGTCTGTCTCTCTATGTATCTGCCTATATGTCTGTCTACATGTCTATTTGCCTTACTGGCCGCTTACTATCTTGGTGGTCTCTCTGTCTATGCGTATGTCTGTTTGTTTGTCTATATGTATGCTTGCTTGCCTGCGTGTTTGTATGGATGTCTATATATCTATATGTATATGTAGTTTTACTTCTTTGTGTGTGCGTGTGTGGGTGCGTTGTTGTTGTTCAATTGCCGGTTTTACTAAATAACCAGAAGTCTTATTAATAATTATTTTTCATTACATTCTATTAAAGTGTTTACTATATGTATATGATGGACTCAAACTAATCGGCACTTAAAATAAACACATAACATAACTTTCACTTTCACTTTCGTATTGTTTCACAGCTGCAAGAAGAACAACAGCATTAGGCGCATCTCACCCATGCTACATCTCTGACTATATATTAAGCTGTGAGTTCCCGCCAAATCCTTGAAGATATAAACATCCTCGTAATAACATCGTTGATGGGGCTTCCAAGAAATCTGCCTAATGTTGGTTAACGATTGATAGATGGCAATTTAAAAAATATGCCCTAATGTAGGATCATGTTAATTATCCATCATCAGTCTAAGCCAAAACCTATTAGTCCAAAATCCATTAGTCCCCGGTTTGTAATGTAGTTCACCTATAACGTATTATTCGGAAAGGATGTGTCAGCTATCTCAAGTGAATAGCCTCATTCTGGAATCGAAATAAAATCATACAAGCAGGTTACTGTCTTCACTGAAGACGATGATAATTGATGACGACAGACATTATTACATCTTCTAATGATAGGTTTGTCATACGACATTATAAATGACCTGAAATGTTTAGAAACTGTTTAGAACATATACATAAATTTGAAGGGTGATAGAAACATAGCATGACTCTAATTGTTAAATAGAAGCATTATCTACGAAATAAAGCGCATGAGATGAATAGACCAATATCAGGCCTTATGAGTAGGTGAATACTATTTCCAGCGATCACGTCTCAAAGATATTATTGGTTAAATAGTTGGGATTTTTGTGGGGGTGAGGGTTATTGAATAATGTACCTTTGATCTACAAAAGTACATTATAATTTATTTATGATTGTTAATTTAATAGGTAATGGTAAAGCTTTAACTAATTACGTAGCAATTGCTGGATTTAATGAAATAATCATTGGTGTATTTGTATTTAAAATGATGGAGATACACCTAATAAAGATACAAATATAAAGACAAAAGGTATGAATGAAGACACTGGCTACGTTCATGTCACTACTAATATCAAGAGAGTTGTTATCTTTGTTTTATCAGCTCAGGAACTTAATCTATTTAAGTTGTCATCTATAAAATAAAAAACGGCTTATGTTCTGGCTAATATAAAAACGAATGAATTGGTATATACAAGGACAGATTAATTATTTTCCTTAATGCTGATCTAATTGATTCGGAAACGTGTGTGTGTGTGTGTGTGTGTGTGTGTGTGTGTGTGTGTGTGTGTGTGTGTGTGTGTGTGTGTGTGTGTGTGCGTGATTGTGATGTGTGTAAACGAAAATAGCCGTCAAGTATTAACAAACACCACTTTCTCTCCGTAAGCTTTCTATTTGTTTAATGGATTTTTAAAAGCCGTTTTGAGTATATACAAGCTAGTAAGTAATAACAAACACATCATATTTACTTATAATAAGCCCATTAACGCGTTTATCGACGTGTTTTACTTGTTATGTGTATTACTGAAAGATGCGTAACAGCTAACATTATGGTTATTGCATACATGTTGCTTATATTACTAGATCTGATAAATTCCCGGAGAACTAATCGGCTCTTTAAAGATAACACAAATCAAAATAATGTTGATCCTTTGTTTCTGAATTTAAAACAATCTAGACTTGGCCCAAATCACCTGCAAAAGTCACGCGTACTTGTGTGTGCCCGTATGTTCCAACATAAAAGTAAGTGTTCCATCAAAAACAGGAAGTTTAAATAATCTTACAGATAGTGCGTTGCTGTCAGTGAATCATTCTGGTGACGCACGAGTTTTAGAATATATCATATCAATAATCTATGGAAATACAATACGAATTATAATTATTACTGGGATTATTGTTCTGTATCGCATCTTATTTGCATGTTGGGAATACATTATCTGTCAACATCTCTTCTTTTTTGTAGAAATATGATTATGATTTCGATAATATGTATGGGCTAGGTCGTACAGCCGTCTCCTTCAGTACAACGAAGAGCATCTCTCTCTCTACAATGATGGGAGTTCAAAGGTCTACTCACTAACACTATTCTTCTATAAAGCTTTCCTCGAAAATCATACCATGTTATCTTTACTTCTGCTTAAGTTCATCATCCAAACAAAATTAATAATTACAGTAATTTATACTTTACATTTAGCTTGATTTCAATGTAAAACGCCAAATTCGTCTTATAATAAAACAATCGCTAGCAAAAGCCAGCTGAAATATGTATTAGACATCAGAAAGTATTTCATTATGTTCTATACCAAACTACCTAATTAGTAATTTAGTTAATACGTCCGGTAGTTTGTCTTTTACACTTTGATCCATTCTTGATCTTTTCTTTTAGTAATAAGTTCACGGTTGTTTTCTAAATGTCGTATGATACCAGGATTCAGGTGAACCAGTTTTCTACTTTTTTACATCGGTCAGAACAATGTTTATGCTGTCCCAGTTACATTAGGCTAATTTGTACTTTATAGAGATATATAAAACTTGCTACTGGGGAGTCAAATTTTGCCGAACAATACAAATGCATTTAATACGAAGTTATACATTTAAATCATAATAGAATGATTCGTATTAGAAAAACTTGTAATAAAAGTATTCATATATGATAGTTTTTAAAGTGTCAGTGAATATTATTTATACAGCTCTAGAGTTATAATTGAATTATTCTATTAATATGGATACGGCACCGATCACTTTTCTCTAATTCAATATGGCCTGTGGCATTAATATAGCCGATACCTACCTGTATTGCAATAATATAGCTAATTCCTATCTTATCTTTCTTTGTATAAGATTTACGTTATAATATTGGGTTCCATTAAATGTATTCTTAGGTAATTGGTTGATTGCTTAACCAGTTGTGGAATGCCCAGATCTTCTTTGGTCAAGAAAGTCTTGGAATCTAACTAAATGTCCCCCCCCCCAACAGCGTGTTATGATGTATACAGTACATATTAAATATTTTACAAACATAATACACAGTTCTCCACGTCATAAACTAACTTTATAACTGGCCAATGTGCAGTTATTGGCCTTTCTGTTTTACTCTCACAGAACAACACTAGGACGAGATATGAGAAATCAGTGACGTGTCTGTACATGAACCGATGTGATTATAGCGTTGCCAAATTAGCTGTTACTTAAGACATAGAGCTGATGGATATTCCTTAAACAAATATAATATCATAACCGAAACAGGATATTGATGGATGAAATTTAGAGTTATCAAATTTATTTGTTTCTTTTGATTAAGACCCAGGCGTAATTTTGATCATATTTTATATATTATATATATATATATATATATATATATATATATATATATATATATATATATATATTTTATATCTACATTAGAAAAAAGGTTAATAGATCTAAAAAAATTTTCCCAAAGAAATTTTAAAAAGAAAAAAATGAAAACGTCTTTCAGGACCCCTGGTCTTAATGGGAAAGCGACCGAAAAACCCCGGGGAAATAACGAAAGATGACCAACGCACTTTCAGTGTTTGGCCTCTTTCTGGGAAAGGGCCGAAGGGCCCCTACTGATAATTTTACTTTAAAGTGTTTTTTTAAAGTTTGTCAAGCTTTTAAATTAAATCGTTTATTACTGTTTTTTAATTTTTAAATTTAAATCCGTACTTGTTCTTATTTAGATTCAGTAAAACAGTCGAGCTGTAAAACACTAATTGCTTCATGATACTATAATCCGTTCTTAGAGATTCCTTAGTATCTTTTTGTGCTTAATAACAAATACTAATCCTGTACGACCTCACTTTTAAATAATAGTATCTGACGATTCAAGACCCTATTTTTTAATAAACTTGGAGAATATTTCTTTAATACCGTCTAATCCAACAAAACACTCTTAATATAAGTCATCCTGTAGTAATAATCAACAATAAGCCTATATCTAGTAAATCGTATAAATAGATATATTACCCATTTAATTAAATGACACGAGTAGCATATTCGGAACTTGTTATTCTTATGACTAGGGAGTAAAAAGGATCGATATTGTGCCTTTATATCACTCTACAGATCAAACATAGCTATGATACCACATAATTTTCATAATCCAACTAATTATTTTACGAGTCCAGCACGATGATTGAAGGCACAATACGTTTACTAAATAATGAATGCCGAACGCAAAGGTTTACTTAACGAACAGGAAAAGGGTAATTAATTACTTTTGAAATAGCATTGTGCTGGGATTTCTTTCACTTTGTTAGTAATCATCGAGCCCAATGCAACTCATACCAGTGGAAAGTCTCTAAACTTTGTCATTGTCCAGAGTAATAGTATTAGCTGACAATAGATATGGTTCTGTCAAGTTCAGTTTGGGAACTGCACTTTCTCATGTAGATTACTGAAACTTGTTAAGCATTAAGGAGTTTCAGTCCGGACCTAATAAAATGAAATTGAGGGAGTTTTGTATTCAGAATTATTGCTCTGATTTCTCAACGAGATATAATATTTTTGACATGACGGTCATATGTTTATATAGAGAGGTTATTTGCCTATCAGATGATTGATGCGGTCTAATGTAATGAGTTGATTTCACTTTCAGGTTGGTATACTTAGCCAGTTACCCGATATAAATGATGCCATTGATGGAAGTTCACTTTAAGAGGGACTATTTTCTTAATCATCTGACGGAAACATAGCTTTGTTTTTTTATATTTTGAAGTATAGAAAACAGTATATAAAGACAAGTCGTTCATTAAACAAATCCCAGATATTTTGATAACTTAGAAAATTACAGCTTTGATATAAGTGTTTTATGAATATCAATGTGTATTATTCAATGGACACCGAGTGATGCCTGAAGGTTATATTAACAACTAAACCATTATGATATTCAGGAAAACGTGCATTTGTGTGGCGAAGTAATCCCCTCAGTTTGCAAACGGAAAAGGGGCCTATTTCTACATATTAATTGTGGTGTTATGTTACATTAAAGGGTATATTTCTAAATATTAACTGTGGTGTTATGTTACATTAACAATGATAATATAGCTGAACTAAGTACAAACTAGATTCAGCTTTCAAAATGTATTACTTTTAACTATGCAAACATATTTCTGAACAGTGCTTTTGTTTCTTTACATATGCCAAAGTACCCATAGGAATTAATAGAGTAGTTTGATCATTTCTGAGGCTTAATTTAATTGCGTCATATTACGTAAGATTACAAACTTGTATTGAGCCTATTCTCTGTAGTCGAGTCAACAAAGTTAGAGAAAGTCTTGTATAGATATTATGTGTGGCTTTTGTCTAGATGAAAATCAAATGTGCATGCAGAATAAGCCAACCACATGAATATATTGGTAAATGCTTTGTTCTTATCACATGAATTCTATTTATATATAAAGATCAATATTGCTAACAATCCGCCAATGAAATAAATGAAGATGACTGAGCTCGATAAAACGTGAAATATGTAATCTGACGATATTTAGTAACCACATTATATTGACCAATATTTCTTTACCTTGGTTCAGTATTTATTAACAAATTATTTTCATATATCATACAACATACACACCTTCGAAGAAACACACACAGAGATAGATAGATAGATAGGGGGAGATAGAGAGAAAGAGGGAGGGGGGAGAGAGAGAGAGAATGAGAGAGAGAGACTCTCACACACACACACGCGCGCGCACACACACACATAATATATATATATATATATATATATATATATATTTTATATATATATATATATTTATAATTATATACATACACACACATACATATAAATATATATTTTATATATATATATATATATATATATATATATATATATTTATATATATATATACGCATACACAAATATACATACAGACACATACACACAAACACACATACATACACATATTCACCCCCTATATATATATATAATATATATATATATATATATATATATATATATACACACACAAGGTATATATATATATATATATATATATATATATATATATATATATATATATATATGTGTATATGTATATGTATATATATGATGAGTGCTTGAAGGAATATAATTCCCAGAAGATTATATATTATAGCATGTGTTACAGTTAGACTGTTTCATGATTATCATCACACTAACAACGTAATAAGAAAATATATTGCTGGATGAGTATAAATTATTAGGCAATATGTCCGCCTCTATGTGTATTTTATGACTGATTCTACTTGAACATGATTAAAATTGTGCTTTGTCTATAGCGTTTATATGTTAATAACATTTCGAGGTTGTATTCCATATATCATTTGGTGAAATAAGATCGTCCACTTATACACGAAGCAAATTCTTAGCACATATATTTATTAGTTTATTACTTGCCCGAATTCATGGCTTTTCTATGTTTGCCACAAATATGTATAATACATTATTACTCTGTTTTTTTATTAATAATTTCTTAATGTAGAATTTACAAAATGTCAAAACTTTGTCAAACGTCAACTTCAATGTAATATTCAATTGTTTAGAAGACATCTAACGGAAAGAGTGTAACATACACATGAGTCCTTCACGTGCCAGACATGCTTAGCCCTGTGTACTACTGATGAGAGGATCGCTGGACTCGTTTGACCTTAATTTCCAAGAGAAGTTGAACTATCATCACCTATGGCTCATTGTCTACTTATGACAACATGTAACATCAGTACTAACAATAGCTAATGATTTAATGGTAGCGTGTTGGATATCAGATCGCTACCAGCTGTGATCCAATCTTCGCGTGGGCATATCTGAAGGTTGTTTCATCTTTGACTTCGTTTAATTGCCTTTGGAACACGTTCGGGCCATTTAGCCATACAGTACAGTACCAATCATCATCATCATCATCATCTAGTCGGGAATTTTATATTTTCTTAATTCAGGTCAGTAATTCATCAAACGCATAACAGGGTTTTAATGGCATTGCGTTATAGTTATAATGTTTCAGATGGATCTTAGGTATAGCCAATTTAATTTAATATTTTAATATTGTTTCCTTTTTTAGAATCATTTTATCAGCTGATTTTATTTGTGTAAATACCAAATGTGTACAAATTTTAATTTGTATTGTATTCCTTTATGGAAAAATAGTAAATTAATTAAACTGTAAATTAAACTGTTTTTAAATACTTTGCAATATCTATTTTACGATTTTACAAAACAAACTTTATAATTTTACACCAATATAGATTAGGTACAAAACGAGGCATGGGTAATAATTAATTATCATGATACTTGATATAATATTTAATGAGTGAATAACATATTTCTAATCAAACGTTTTCAAAAACATTATTACAAATTATACCTTAATGATTGAACAAATTGGCTCAACCCTTCTCAGCCGTTTTTTGCTGAATTCTACTAAAAATATCATGGTCATTAAATTTAATTACTTAGTACGTAAATTAAGCATTTCCTACTTGTCTTGTAATTTATATCAGGATCACGTTAACCACGAAATGTTCATTATCTGAAGAAGCTTAGTTGTCCAAGATACTTTATTGCTAATCCATATAAGAATCCTTTATAGGAGACGTAAAGATATTCACCTGAAGACTACATTTAGAACATATTTCATTGCGTTTTGTGTAAACCATTTGTGCACCCATCCAGATTAGCCTTTCTACGTATCATTATCTTGACCTATTTTATCTTCTCACAACACGTCATTCTATATTTATTATTAGCAAAATATGGTTATTTAACATAACTGCATTACTTCCACAAACCATTCTCAGCATATACCTTTATTTAAATGTTCCAGCCTTTTGTCATCGGAACAAAATTACCACTTACTTGTCATATACCGAAGGCACCACGTAATGCAATATCTCATATATTCCGTTAACAATGTTATCCTCTAAATAGTTAAAAGACCAGAAAGTTAACAATAATCTAAAATAGCTCCCTAACCTATTTATATTCAAATTGCTCATACCATAAACCGTTGGGTCATAAACGTATTTCCAGTACACTTTCCATAATATAAATACAATGCAAACAAATAAATACCCACGGACATATACAGACATGATCAGAGGAGCAAAGAAGCAAACGCACACACAAATCAAAAGCAAAACGTCAATACACGACGACAAGGTAAACACATTACTAAATCAGTTAGCCATAATATACGGAAATACATACAATAAATGACACTCTTACCCTATTTGGTTGAAATGGACACGTTCAACAAGGAATAAATAAATCAGCAAGTGCACGGATACGTTCATGCATTATCCGCAAATTACATCAATTCATGATAAAGTTTGGCTTGCAAGTAATACTAATCAATCAAAATTTGCCCAACAACTTCTCCGAAAGGTTATAATCTTAATTCTAAATATGTTCTGACCTTTCTTTCCTAAATGTAGCACTTCTATATTTTTTTATATATATATATATATATATATATATATATATATATATATATATATATATATATATATATATATATAAAATAAATATTAAAAACCCCTACTACTTTATATCAAGAACGCAGTAAATTTGCATTATATTTAAATAAACGATGTTGGGTCTATTTCTAGTAAATACCTCAGCTAGTAGGTAAATAGTTGTATCAATGTCATTAACATTTCTAAAAATCAGTCCAGATAAAACAAAGGGTAAATAATGTTAGGTACACTTAATTAGCTGTCTACTACTTCAAAGCAACTGAGTTCAATCTTAATCCATATTTTGTCCCAAAGGAATAATCTTTACATGTCATTTCTAAATACAATGGGCTATTTAGAACATATGACATTACCTTATTGATTTTTAGGGCTCTATTCTCTACATAATACCTCTGTCTCGCATACACGCAATCACATTAATATCATATTTGTGCCACTAACGGGAATAAGCAGATAGTTCTAAGGGATCGTCTACGGGATGAACTGACTTTGTTCACTAATCTATCTCCTTTCTATCTACACGACATTGAGAATTCAAGGACAAGAGGATGTTCACCGGGATAATCCAAAAAAATAACAACCACTTACTTGCCCAGAGCATCCAAATCTGACATTATAAAAACTGAGATATAGTCTAAGAAAGGTCATTTGCTGTCCCCGACCTGATGTCGACTTGACCTATTTCATCACGCTAAACGTAATCAAAGACTAACGCAAATGACGTATACGCGTATGATAACGTAGAATTTCCTCTTAAATGTCAGGCATTGTTATTAATTGTAGTATTTGCCTTGGCAGAGGGTTCTATTATGAATAACAAATGGAACAGGTTTGGGAATAAGACATGCTAGAAAAATCATGTTACAAAATATGATCTCGTAATTACAGGGTGATATATTATGATTGCATTTTATGTTCCATATTCAGGTTGGGCAGTAAATACGGAGATTCAAACAAATATTATATGTTCTTCTTTAAGGATGTAGTTGTACTGTTGGATACACAGCTGTAAGCCAACATTTAACATTACCAATTGTACTAATTGACTTTCACTGAATACAATGCACAAACGGGAAAAATAGATATTACATTATAGTATTGCTGCAAGCATTTGATATTATTTGTTGGCCATGTCCTACAAAAGATTGCGGTTGGGTTGTATTATTCATAACCTGAAATATCTAAGACATAACATCGAAAGTTCCTTCATAAAACTTGTATGTTTACACTCCTCTTAGGTAGTGTTCAAAGAGTTTAATAAGACAACCAAAGAAAATGAAGCCTATACGACATACTATTTGCCACAGTAATAATACTCCCAAACTAATTACCATAAACATTTCTCTAAAACTAAAATCTTTTATGATTCTTCAAGTTAAGAGACTGTCGCCAGCAAAGGGTTATTTGACAAATTGAGGTATAATTTAATTTAAAGGCTATAATTTAAAGGGTCTTTCATTTTCAGGTCTACACCTTCCTAATGACTATTTAGGTTATGAAAGAAACATCATCGTTACCCTAATTAGCAGACGGATTATGTGATTCTATTTTTGATAACCAAACTAACCTAACAAGTCATAATTAAAATTGTAATGCAAATGGTGTTGTTCTTTTGCTCTTCGCGTTTGCTTCTTAAAATAATCACAAACATTAAACATGTAGATGGTATGTAGACGCCTCATAGCAATGCAGGATATTTCCAATACGTTTCAACAGTTCGGGTCGTCTAGGTTAGTTAGAAAGTAAACGTTTCATTTATTTGCCTCGTCTTACTCCTTAAACCCTAAGTACAGTATTATTACTTATATTTTAGATGAAATATATATTATACAGTGTATTAGGCCCGAGACGTGGATCCATATATGCACTGTCTCGTAATGATATCCTAACCATTCCTAGCCCCAATACTGATTACTGGCGTAAGATTAAAAAATAAGTAATGAAGCATTCTTCACTTAATATTCTATTCGTGATATTTGTTTATTCGAGGCCAACCCATTAACCATGTTATTGTACTAATATGGTATCCTGTCCACGTCATATATAAATAGCAACATATTATTTGTAAATATTGTCTTATTCGATTTCATTTTAATATTATTACCTTTCGTCCGTTAACTTAACGTATAAAATAACACATAGTCCCGTGTTATGTCGAGGTAAGTTATATACCGAATACCTTGCTGAATAAGTTCAAGTTTAATACTCCTTAGGCTAGCAGTGGATGGGAAATAAATGTTCCATAACTATTATTCTATTCCACATTTGTATCCGTCGCACTAATTAAACTCTGCAAACATCATTCACTTCAATGTATAATATGTGAAAGATAATATAATCTCCACATCAGATTTATTCAAGAACCATAAACTTAAATGAACCTGAAGTGTTTTTTTTTTACAGAAACATATAATCCCAGTACTCTGATGACCCTTCTAGTAATAATATGTCCAGCACAGCACCTTGAAACCACATCTTCAGCTTTTGAAAAATCCCTAAATAAAAGTAATATTGCCTCCTTTTAGGTTCGCGTTTTGTTCCATTTTTCCCATAAAAAAAGGTTCTCTTGTGAGTTTTATCCACATCAAGGTTGATTATTTTCTAATCAGAAGACCCAGTTGTCAGATGTGAGATATAAGCAAACGCGTACGTAATAAACCTCTTGTCAGAAGTGTTTTTTTTTCCTTTTCTATTCGCATATTACTAGATTCGGTTTTCATTTGGAAAGCATTTAAAATAACTCTAATTATAGTTTTATCAGATGAGCTGATGAGATGAATGACGCAATATAACAAGCAGACCGAGTATAATTACTTAAAATAACATGCCATTTTCCGGATAATAACCGTTAATCAACCTCATAAATACATAAACCATTTCTGACATTATTCAATACTGTGGGTTATTGGTTTGTTTAGTCTTGTCGCATATCATATCTGGGACACATATTGGCGAAGCGCCATTTCCAGGATGCAATAAATATGACAGTAAATAGTATATGCGAGCGACTGACGTTCACGCAAATATTCATATTAAAACAAGGAAAATGACAGCTCAGACAGTGAGCTCCGGTGGCCTAGCGGTTAAGCAGTCGGCACTCGGTGCCAACGGTCGCAGGTTCGAACCCGTAAGAGGTCGAAACTTTTGGGATTAATTTCTCGGCTCACTACATCGTGGGTGGCTGACCACGTTAAATGGCGCTGCCGTCTCCACTGAATTATTTAAAATAAAGGGGGACGTTAAAAACCCCTGAGGACCGTAAAACACTCTGGCAGTGACCACCCTCAGGGTATTTCGGATCCATCTTTCCGTACTCCTCCCCTGTGAGTGGTGGGGGAGGACGTTTCTCAACCACTCCAACATAGACGCTGTGCCGATTAAGCGACAGCCTGGGGATTATCCCCGAACAACAAAACCAGCTCAGACAGCTGGACCAGATAAACATCCACCGGTGAACGAGTAAACGAGCGGAGATCGGATATCCCTGAATTAAGTAATTCAAATCCTGGTTCTCAATAATAAAGCGACACACTTCTCTCCTCATTTTCAGTTAGAAATTAAAGACAATCAAAATGTGTATTTCGGCCCCATTCCTCAATACTATTTTTCTCAGAATACATTTTCAACGCAAGCTAAGTAATATAATATATCAGAAGGAACGTATACTGTTTGATAATATGAACGTCATTCGCTAAATGCTTCGATTAATTCAATCAGTTTGAATGTGAATTAAATAAATACCGTAATTTTCAGCAATTTAGAAATTATACAAACGGTTTATCACTATTAACCTATAAATAATGATATACAATATTTGTTAAGTGCCCTACATGATATGTTAGACGATTACTCTAAACCACTGTATGTGTTTATTATTACTGAACTTTACAAAATATTGATTTTTCAGCAAACGAGATTTTTCACCATAAAGTTTAATTTTTATGAGTGTTCCATGCCTGGAAATTAATTTGCAATATTACACAAGAGAAGCATTCAATTTTCATACATATAATAGAAAATAAGGAGACGGTGTTTATTTATGTTCTTAAAATAAAAAGTGGGGTTACATTTACTATAAGGATGCAAGTCAGCAGAAGAGATAAATAAATTCATGTACAATGGAACTACATTTTCGTATAAATGATTGCGCTCAGATATGTATAACTATATTGCCATTAAAATACAACGCTTATTAATACAGCTAAACATACCACAATACAACGATTAGATTTATATCACATACGGAGCTAATGATGATTGATACCAACAACGTATTACAGATTATTTATCTACCATGTTTTCAAGACGGCTTAAGTTTTAGCACAGAATCCTCAGTTACACAAATAATCATCAATCATAATTCATCTCAGAGTTCTTACTTCCTAATAAAACACTTTGATATTACTCTGTAGTAGACGTCCGGTAGTTCATGCTATCGTTATTAATTAGCTCAGAAATTGTTTTAGCTGATATAAAAATAATTACTAAATCCATCAATAACCAGGAGTTTAGATAATATATTATATCACAATATATATATATATATATATATATATGTGTGTGTGCGTGCGTGTGTGTGTGTGTGTGTGTGTGCGTGTGCGTGTGTGTGTGTGCGTATGTGTGGGTGTGTGTATTTATATATATATATCTATATTACGCTACATTCTTGATAAAAAATGTAATTGTTCAAATATTGTTTATTGATTATGCAACATTACTGCAGCATTTGTGGCATTTGCTTTGCAGCAAATTTCCCACATTCACACGCACATATATACAATAAAATCAAGGTGAACTGTCACTTCAATCATCCACTAACAAGACACACGTAATTATTTTTTTTAAACGGTTGTGAAATCGGGTCTACATAATTAAGCATCATACGTGCTGAGAAGAGAAGATACTGACAAATAGCACACTTTAATCATATGGAATACCATTATTATACGGTTTATGTTTATGGGATAATCAGTTAGGCCATCTGATAATGGCAATATACTAATATAGAATGACAAAATTTGGCACAAAAGAAATTGTCTAACCCGTTCCGAGTAAATAAAAGTATCCCATCCAAATTAACTATGTATGTGTACCCAAATTTCATCCTTGTAAATGAATATTATATATTTTTGATAAACTGTCTATTGTTTATTCTAAATATTAACTGATAACTCCACTTTAATTCGACGTTTTACATGATAAAGTCACTGATTCACTGATTCCCCACCAGAGAGATTATTATTGCCCACGTAGTTATATCGTGTGCGTGTTTTCCAACGTACTGATTGTATTTAATACACAATTTTCAATTTGCTGGATACAAAAATATAAAATTATCAACACATATTTATTGTATAACATTGTTGAAATCAATAATCTATTGCTTAGAATTAAATTTAGAATTTCAATTATCGACCTATACGATTGATACTGCATATATTGATAAACAAATTTTCCACGATTACCGGTTTTTGCAACGATCCAATATTATACAGCTCTAGCTGGTGATGTTGAAGGTTATTTTCCACTATTGGGCTTTATTTTAAGATTTTCTGATTATGCGTTGACAGCTGACGAATTCGTTTAGATAGACACTTAACTTGTAATTGATCATTCGGACAGCTAGAAATCTTCAATAGTCGCACAGTGCATCGTTAGTAAAACCTGCCATTCAGACGATAGTGACGGTAAGGAATACCCCGGTTCAAGGTCTCACGAAACCACCGCCCCAGTTATCACATGTTCATCAAGCAGCGCACGTGTGAATAGCTGACTGATTATGCCTACAGTGAAGATGACAAACTCATTTCACACCTGCGAGGCCTTAAATAATTGAATACCACAGTCACTGACAACACAAGGTCTGTGCTAAACAATATGTCATAAATGACTTCATCAAAATAGAATACGGAAGTGTAGGTTGTCATTTGTGTATTACTCAAGTTGATGATTCTCATTTTATAATGATTTAATCAATAATATTGGATCTCGTTAGACTCTGTCTATCGAGATCAGCCTTGCTATTTGACAACCTGTCAACATTGACCTATATAATAAGCTCACGGAGGGTCGGTTTTAACGGGTTCGGCTTAAATAATTGCTCTTATAATGGTCCCATCTTCCGTGTGGAAATTAAAATGGGGAAAATAAACAGAATATCCCCTTTTGATAGAGCATATATTTGAATTGTTCGATGTTTGTCATGACTTACAAAAGGTGGAGTGTATAAAGTGTGGCGATTTTTGGTTTCACACTAATATAGAAAACATACATAAATAAAATATTACAGCAAACTCTCGTACTCAACAGTGTTCAAAACAGGATTGTTGCAATAGAAAATAAGCTCCATACTGTACATCGAGTTGTGTGTCAAAATAAAAACACCACACTAAAATATCAAACGAAACTTTGCTTAAATTACTTCAGCTTTTACACCAGTAACTCTAAGTCTGTCATCGCCGAGTAGTTCGTAATAGCGTTTACAATGATGACTATATAAATAGTGTATCCTAATTATTTAAAAAAGGAGATGTCATTTCCCGTCCAAAGAAGAAGTTATTTCATAATTATAGTTTTAATTAGCGTTCAAAATTCAAAATGCTTTGGTGTTTTCTTTCAGATATTATTGGCGCCTCTAATTGTGACAGTAATATAGTGTAATGATCATCTTACGGTAAGAATACCCCCTCCTAATGGTCACATAGGTTGTGAAAGAAATATTAACATGATGCTAATTATTACATTATATAATAGTATTCATAATCGTCAAGCTAATAAAATACATCCCATTTAAAGCACGTCATAAAAATGTTGTTGTACGTTTGTTATTTAAGTTTGTTTCATGAAATAATTTCAGGCTTGATTTAAGTGGCAAAGCTGTATTCAGACATATTAAATAGGTTCCTTATCTCCGGATTATAGTAGTTACATAATGGAAGAATCAGTTATCTTTCACTTACAAGATAATTATTAGTATATCAACCAGTCTGGATATTGATCAGTGTATTAAGCTGGCATATAACACCCAATAAATGTGGCTTTTATAGACTAAGGTTAAATTAAATTAACTAGTTACTTCGGTTACAAATAGCCTTATGTTATTAGTAAATACGTTATAATTTAATAACAAGTTAATGTGCCAAGATATACCTATTCTTCATTTATATCCTGGAAGAAATATTTCAATTTGATTAATTACAGGCAGTATGTTCATTAATATAACTAGCGATGAAACTGTTGGTATATATAAATGAATTACTGATATTGTATTCAACACCAAACTATGCTCAGAACATGTTAATGTTTTATTCGTAAGTGAGGTTACGTTCATTTCAGGCAGTACTCATTTTAACACAATATTCTGTAATATTTCACTTTACAGATCGTATTTACTTATAAGCTCAATGTGTTACAATCAAATAGTATCTATCCATCTGATTGTTACTTCAAGATGCCCAAATAAATTGACCTGGAATTATCTTACAGGACGTAATCACCACAAACCTGCCATAGTTCCCTAACAATAATACATGTGGTTCATTTCCTATAAATCTAATTTTCTACCTTAGAAAAGTTATTTACTTCAGGTAATATGTTGCTGTCTTATGTCCTTATTCGAGATGGTGTCTATGTTATTCATTTATAAAATGTTCCCTGATAACTTATACCCACATCAGTGTCAATCATTTTATAACCAGAAGACACAGGAATGAGCAGTGATATAGATAAAGAAACCTTTAGATTATAACGTACTTGGCTGAACGATTATTTCTTGTATTATTCAGTTCCTACATACAGGCTAACTGCACTTTCTGGTTTGTAGCAATCGGGAAGGCTATACATTACATGTTATTATCATTCATAGAAATATCGGATAGCATTTATAACTACACACAACATATATAATGTTCCAAACGTTTAATGACGCAATTGCATACTACTCACAATATCATTATCTCAAAAACACCTGGTAATATGGACATATAATATTTTTGACATTGTTGAAACAAATTATATGAGTGTGCAATGGTGACATCTGAGAAATATAGCATAATGGCAATTTCCTAATGACAAATCCCCAAATTCGAGACTAGCATGTCACAAAACGTAGATGTTTGCAGTTTAGAACCGTAACAATGTATGGTATCTGGGCATCCTTTAAACAGTGTTAGCATTGGTAATATTAAGTAATAAATATTTATGCAGAATATTTAAAACGATTTCTTACTCACTAACTCAACATAAGTTAACGCTTTTGATTTCTTATTTCATATAGCATAAGTGTTAAAATAATAAGTAGACAATAATAACCAAATTAAAACAAAAACATCAACGTATAAGTATATTGTCAAAATTAAAGTATGCTAACTGAAAAAAAAACAAAGGTGCAATATAAAATAGTCATATTTGTCGTGAATAAGTACTTATGTATCCACGATACTGACCGCCCCTAGCATATAGGGCAAAATATTCTACTTCTGATAAATCGTTTTGTTCCCCTGGTTGTCTATGCATGTACCAATACCGTTATCTCCAGCGATGATTTTGACCCATATTGTATGTTATCTAATTATTTTATATCATGGTACGTTGTTCGAATGCGGTTAATGGAAGGATGCAATAAGACAAAATGTTCAGAAATATAAAGTGTAAAATAATATAAAATGTCAGTTCCAGTAATTGGACCTAACGTAGTATCACATGTAAGAGCTATTCGCCAAGTTTAATAGCCCTCTTTTCTCTTCATCTTCAGTTAAAATACGCACCACCATGACATTCTCCACCTACATTGACCATTCTATTTTGAATAATCGCTGACACCACATAGTTTAAGTAACTTATCATATAGAGAACACGTCGTTGAAAGGTATTTTTAGATCATGAAAAAAAAACTTTAAAATCTACTTACTGCCACAAGATATTTTGATTAGGTCTGTCTGTTCGACATAATAATAAATATTGTAACGCTGAGAGAAACAAATGGTTCATTGAACCAATTTTGATTTCATGGTGATAAGTGGCTTCTCCTCTCATTTATAGCCCAATGACAATATAGTAATATATCGTATTATAAAAGTGATGCACGTAGAATAATATCCGACCATGTTATTAAATTCACATAACGGTCAATGTTTAATTATATTAGAATCATATCAAGAACGTATTCCACAGATATGTGTGACGTCAGTGATATGGTGATATCAAACAAATATTTATTCTCTGATAATTAGATAAACATTTTAGATTATGTATCATACTACTACGGTATTCTAACTGCACTTCAGAACTACTACATCTTGAAATAGTTGCTCTCTGTGATTTGATTATATCCTTCAATGCCTATTTTTTAAAGGTTTTCAGTCTTTCACGTCACACTAAATAATCATTTTGTATAATCCTTTAACGTAATAGCATCAAAGTTATACTAGACTGGTTTTAACATATCAAAAGAAAGTCAAAAGCTAAAGTGATTATAATAACGCTGAAAAAGAATCCACAGGTGAAAGTATATATTTACATAAAATATTAATAACTCCTCAGACGACCGTTGTAACTTGATCACATTTTAGGTAGGATTACTAGATCAACCATCAACCTTATAGCAACTTATTTACTTTGCCTTCTAACATAGTTAAGTCACTTAAGGCCGAAAATAGTTGTTGCATTTTAAGTTGCTTTGCAAGGTAGCATGACCAGATAGATAATAGACCTTTCTTTATAAGGCTGACAATACATTTGTTACATGTACAACCACGACATTAGATAGTGTTATTGGCACAGTGAAAAATTCCTTGCTCTAGTATCAACCTGGTTTGGATGATTTCAACCTCGTGGATATGGTCGTAAGGAAAGTAACTGATATCTACACTAATTCATTATTTCTAAGTATATTTTAAATAATACATGTTTATATAGCACCAGAACCAGGTAACCCTGTTCTGATGCGCGGTACAGTATTATTATCCCTGACTCAGACCTGTTTCCCACCAACACACATCTCAAAAAAGGGCGCATAGAACGTATGCTGCCATTAAAGGCGCAAAGCGTTACTCAAACACATAGCGATCACGTCCCACCAGGTTCTCATTTTCTGGATGAGTAAACTAGTTGCCATAGGACGGCATTGCAGCTCCCGGAGCCTACAACACGCGACCCATCGTAAATATATACAGGTAAAAGGAGTGGAATATTATGGTGATTATCCAACTACAAGAGCAATGCCAACAATTATCGATCATGTACACACTTATATATATATATATATATATATATATATATATATATATACATATTGTGTTATTAGTGTCAGTATCGAAATGGAAAATAGTAAAGGAGGTCAAGTGATTAATTAAATTGAAAACAACTAAAACAAGTCATTCAATTAAGTGCCAATAAAACTTTAATTTATGGTTTATAATACATGATTTACACCAGTTTAACTTATGTAACCTATATGCTACCTAAACTATCCGATAAATATTCCTGTGCCATCGCACTGAGATCGATTTTAGATCAAAGATTACTTACTTTTGTTTCGTTGCTAATCCCTATCAAGACTCATGTCGGGTAGCATTTTCCTTTCTCAAATGCATTATCTCATTATCGTTCTTAGATGTGTGTATCAAGGAAAAAAGCAACATCATGTCAAGACCACTACATATACATATATAATATATATATATATATATATATATATATAATATATATATATATATATATATATATATATATATATATATATATATATATATATTACAAAAATATAACAAGTGGCTAGACCAGTTCTGTAACTCAATAATATCTTGCTCTAAGCTGATATACCTTTACTCTGAGAAAGCTTCTTAAATTAGTCTTCTAACATCATTAGCCAACATTAAGCCGATACCTATGAAGCCATGTGAATAATCTTATTACGCCGATATTTATATCTTCCAGGGATAGGTCATATTTCAAAATTGCGCCTACAAATTGAAAGCGATATTCACGAATGATGTTGTTATTAGGCTCAGGAGCAAGACAAGAGAGAAATTGAACCATCCTAACTTTCATTATTTCGAACATATCACTGGTAATACCTGCCAACAGAGATTTACTTAGCGAACACAAAAATGGTAACTTTTCTTCAACAATTAATCCAGTCCGAAGATTTCTTTCGCTACATAACTTTTCATTCTCTGAATGCAAAGCATGGAAGTTGAAAATTGCTAACATCGTTCATGATTCACGGCTAGTATTAAATGTCGAATTATCGCTTTGTAAAGTGTAAGACTGAAATACAAACTAATTAAAGAGTTACAATTTAGAACTAAGATCAAAACATAATTGAGGTAGTTCGTTATTGGGAACTATTGGGTTCTTTCCTCAACGTACTGTAATATTTTATAAATATTGTCTAAATATGTCATTCGGCTGTTAAACAACTGATTATATCTATTATAACGAGTTTCTTTTATATCTACTAGACTCTATATGGAATTTAATATCAATGATTTCTGAGTTCAAAGATCTTGTTAAAAATATCATGATCATATTGCCAACGATCCAGGGTAAACATCTTCTCTTGTCCTTGAATTCATAATATCTTGTTAGAAAAGAGCGAACAAAGCCTGTTAGTCGATTAGACATCCTCCATGCCTTTTGGAAACATTAGAATATTACCTCGGTGGCATAAAATAACAAATGTGATCTATATACACAGATATATTATCTGGGAACTAGGACCCTGGAAATATACGGCGTTATGACAGATGCCTTAAAGATGTGAGAGCTTTTAACACCATAACTTCTACTACCGCGTAAATCATTATGCTAATCGCGAGAACCTGCAGAAAATATGCATCTATGTTGGGTAGTATTTCTTTCAAAGCGGAAGAAAGGGTTAATTATCCTATATTAACTGTTGTATTTTATAACCGTAAAAATGATGACGCAGCTGGATATAATTGCAGCTTTTAAGGTATATGACTTTCAGTTGTTTTATTTAGATATACTCTAAAACCAAACTCGTATTGTATGATCAACGTAAATGCAATATAAATGGAAGAACGCCATAGCTAATTTAACTTCCATACTGCTAACAAGGAAGTTGCCAAATACACTGATTCATTTCTAAGACCTAATGTAGTTAGGTCTCACTATGTAATTTAAACGTCTTGCGTTATTATAAGCCAATTCGTTATGGTTGAATATACACTGATAAAGTGAATATTCTGTATCGATCGAAGCACATCCATTCTTTCATATAGCATGTAGTGTAGTGATTTATGCTACAGAGCCGTATTCATCCTACAAGAGTTCCATTTACAGATACAGTTCGATAATGCCGAACTATTCAAAACGCATGAAAATCATGAAACTTGATACAAAGTGTTATGTCTAAACTGATGTTTATTATAAACTTCAAAATTATTTTAACTTTAGCTATCTCACATCGTCGACAATGAACAAGTTCAGTTAAGATATTTATCTGATGTGCAATCCTATCTATTACTTAAGTTTTCCTAGTATATGTACTTTGACATACATTGTGGTTATTTTCTTTAAAATCTAGTACAATTTATCCTTTGATCCAGCCTGCTACCAGCCATCCGTCAGTTTCAGGAGGAGTATAACGTTACTCCCAAATAGCACAAAACAACAATAAAATATGCAAAACAAAAGTGTTTCTCCAGAAATAAGTGCACAAATTTGATGAATTTAATGCAACCAAAGAATACATAGCTCTTACACAAAGATACATGCAGGCATACTTATACACATATTCACACGTTTTCATTATACATCCGCACATATAGTGATACAGAAACAAGAACAAATTGAACACATATGAGTGCACTCACATGAGTATATAAACACACACACACACATATTCACACACAAATACACACACACATTCGACTTAAGCCAAGAGCAAACAATGGATAACAATCAGTTTAAGAAACATAAGATAAATAACGTTTTGTTTAAACTATTATTTGCAATGCAAGAACTATATAATGGTGTACATTGATCATTGTAAGCCAGTATTAGTTTCTGGAGTTTCTACTGCTTCCAGTACAGTTGATTGTTATGTAAATTTGTTCTAGTTTCAAAGACATGTTCGATTTAAAAGGAACACTACTTGATGGTTTCAATTCAATTCGGAACAACACTCCCTGAGAGTGTCTGTTCATGGTGCTTCATCTGATGTTCTGTTAATGTTATGTAGTGTACCGTAGGGTTCAGTTCTTGGTCCTATAGATTTCACATTGTACTCACGTCTTCATGGGATCAAGGCGCAGTCATCTGATGTGAAGTGTCACTTCTATGCCGATGACACACATCTATGTATTTAACTGAATCCTGAAATATAGTTAACTTGTTCCTGTTCCTTTGAAATATTTAAGTATTGCATTGCTGATAATCTGTTATGGGTTGCTTAAAATCTTCTAAAAGTAAATTATGATTAAATAAGCATTACCTACTGGGGGGGGGGTTCAGGTGTATATTAAAAGTTCGTCATCTCGCGAAAAGCTAAAGGTAGTTATGAAAATCTAATATGTTCAAGGTCGCTTTTACCGGTAATT
This sequence comes from Paralvinella palmiformis, assembly GCA_025642065.1. NCBI lineage: Eukaryota > Metazoa > Annelida > Polychaeta > Terebellida > Alvinellidae > Paralvinella > Paralvinella palmiformis. The sequence continues at coordinate 219,928 of JAODUP010001256.1, forward strand.
AAGCCTGATTTTCTATACAACTTATTTAGGTATCTTTATACAACCCATTTGAAAGTCTTCTAATAGTTAATCGATATTATTATTAATTATATTCAAGGATTGTTGCTATATATTACATAACATATTTTGTTTAGACTTACTGATGGTACACAACAGAGTAACAACTAAATGATCTGTTTAGTGGCTGATGAGAATACATTATTATTCAATATCTCCACTTCTTTGTATGTATTGATCAATTGGGTGGGACAATCTTGGAACATCAATCGCTTCGATGGGATTTTATTTTCGCTTCTAACGTCTAACCACCTATATGACTCTTCCTGCTCTTTATTCAACACATTATACAGACGTTATCACAACATCAGGCTAGATTCATATATAAAAAGTGCCAAATGGCAAACATTTCACACAATTTCAAGACAAATTATAGTGAATTTTCTTTATAAGCCAATCTCTACAAAACAAATCTGTTCAAATGGATATTTATATTTTAAATAAGAATAACCTTTTTGAATTTCTAAAATAAATATACTACTATTTTATTTTTACTATTAAAACATCAATTACATGACGCTGTGAA
>JAODUP010001258.1:0-89597 GCA_025642065.1 Paralvinella palmiformis
TACGTCCACCCAGACCCCACCAACAGAGATAAGAGTCCCGTTCTACAGACCGATGCCGATACGACGATATGTACCAGAACCGGCACAATGTTTCAAATGCCATCGATGGAACCACACTATAAAGGTATGCAGATCTCGTCCGAGGTGTTACTACTGCGGCAAACAAGGACCAAAGGACGCCCCAGCCCATTACGTCTGCTGCAAAAAGCCGGAGCAACCAAAATGTATAAACTGCCAGGGAAGCCACAACCCAGCTTACAAAGGATGCCCCTCAAGAATCAATATGATCTACACCATACACGAGCGGATGGGGCTCGAACCGCTTCGGAAGACAACAAACCCAGAAGTACAGACAGCAACCAAAACAACTCCGGCACCATGGAAGGGGGTAACATATCACATACAACCACCAGTAACAATTCCCCAACATCAGACCCAGGGACCATGGAAGATTCCCCAGCAACCACAGCCAGCATGGAAGGTGACACAGCATGCACAAAAGCCAGCATGCCTACAACAATCAGCCTTCCCACCACTTCCCCAACCAGACAAAAGGATTATAGTCCAGGAGTCAAAGAAACTTCAACCAGCAACAACGGAGAAATCTGTCACCACAACGGTCACTGCAATCCTGGCCCATATGAACCACCTCATGAAGACAGTGGACACAATAAAAGAGCTCATCAAAGCTCTTCCCAGGGAATTATACAAGAAGGCACAGGAGGACCTAACAGCAGCAGAAAAAAGAATCCCTCAAGATCAGATGCTCAGCTCGGTCCTGGACAGTGCCATAACCTCCTCCGGAATGACTCCCAAAGCCCAACCAAAGAAAAAGAAGGCACAGAAATCCTGCCGACAACCGAAGGAAGTGGCAACCAAAAATCCTACCCAGATCCCATCGAAACCCCCAACTCAGTCACCAGCCCAGGGAACATCACAGTCATCTCCTGGAACATCAGAGGCTTCCGAGCAAACAGAAATCTCCTGTTAACGGCCATTCAGGACAGTCGCCCAGAAATCATCATGCTTCAGGAGACACTCACCAAGAATGCTCCCCCACCAAAACTCCCGGGATATATTCTATACCACAAGGCTAGACAAATCAACTCTTCCACAGTTGACAGAGGACTCATCACAGCAGTCAGAGCCGACGTGCCACATGTCCCTATCCCCAAATACACGACGAATAAAGACTGGGAATCACTGACTATTACAGTACAGGGATTCAAGAATACAACACTAGATTTGATCAACACATACGTCTCTCCAAAGCACCTGTTTGACTTGGACCAAGCAACAGCAGGTTCCGAGAACTTTCTTCTTGCAGGAGACCTCAATGCCAATTCTGACGTCTGGGGATCGTCCAACACGATACCAGGCCAACATCTACTAGACCAATTAAATAGATCCGAGAGCATCATAATCAATGATCCCAAAGTTCCAACAACGGTTTACGGCTCCACACTGGATCTAGTCATCGTGTCCCCGCAGCTATTCTCAGCTACACACTGGCACCAAAATGAAAGCCTCACCTCAGACCACATAGCGAACAGCATTGATATTGCCAGTGTATTTCATAAGGCTCCAGGAATCCATATACCACCCAGATGGATCACAGAAAAAGCAGATTGGGATCTCTTTGCGAAGAAATTAAGAAACTGCCCAGACCCGGATACCAATCCATCCCTCGACAGGCGCCTTCAATCACTACTACACGACGTATACTCTGCAGCTACGGAAGCAATACCCATCTCAAGAGCAAAGGCCACCCAGTCTACTCGTTCCTTCCTTCCTCCTGAAGCCAAAAAATGGACGAAACAAGTAAGCCAGCTCACCAAAATCTTCAAGGCCAACCCAACCGAACGAAACAGAGAAAAACTTCGTCTCTGCCAACAAGCAACCAAACGGCAGCTCTTCGACCTGAAGAAACAACAGTGGGACAAATGGTGCAACCAGCTTGCTGAAATGAGCACAACACAAATCTGGCGACAGATCAAAAAGATAAAAGGGCACGCCCCTACAGCTACAACTGTAAACCCAAAAGTTGAAGCCAACAGACTCGCTGACCATTTCACAACTAGAGCAGACCAGACCACTCTACCCAAGAGCATCATCACGGCCCTCAAAGAACAATTGCCACTAAGACAAGCGAAGTTAGCAGCAGCAAAAGAGAAAAATCCAGACACAGACAGGCTGTTTACTTTCCACGAACTCGATAATGTACTGCGAAGACACAGAACAACAGCACCTGGAGAGGATGGCTTTAGCTACACTTTCTACGCCAAAGCCCCTCGTCTCTTCAAGAATCGAATTCTCAACCTGTTCAACCAATCCTGGATCGAAGGGAAACTACCTGAACAATGGAAGACGGCAATAGTCATCCCGATCGCCAAACCAGGAGGAAAAGGCCATCGCCCCATCTCTCTATTGTCCACCCTCTCAAAGATCATGGAGAGAATGATCCTAGCAAGACTCCAGTGGAAACTCCCGAAGACGAAAAATATCTTCGGTTTCGTCAAAGACAGAGCAACCATAGATGCCATCGTTCATTTTTCAACGAAGATCACAGCCAGAAAAGGCCCCAAAAGAAGAAAGGCAGTGTTCGTCGCCTTCATGGACCTGGACAAGGCATTCGAACGCGTTGATCATCTATCCATGCTGGACTCCCTCATCTCCTTGGGCATATCTGGGAGGATTATCACATGGATAGAGAACTTTCTAACAAACAGAAAGCTAAAAGTTAAGATACAGGGAACCATCTCCGACCCCCACGATCTCACAACTGGCTGTCCTCAGGGGTCAACAATATCCCCCACCATCTTCAACGCTCTCGTCGCCCAACTCCTGACTGTCACTCTACCAATATCCGTAGACATCCTTGCCTATGCTGACGACCTTGTTCTTATCTCACACGGAAGTAAATCAGCAGAGAAACTGCAAAAAGCCCTAAACGCAGTAGACAAAGCAGCTAATAACTTGGGCTTATACTTCTCTCCAGCTAAGACCAAGACCATGGCTTTCAACACAACTAGACAGCCTAAATTTATTCTCGGTCTACAACACCTAGAAATGGTCAACGACTATAGATATCTCGGGGTAACCATAGACAGAAGACTCAGCTTCATTCAACACGTAGCAGTCACAAAACGCAAGGTAAATTCCAGATTCAACATGATCAAGGCCATCACCAATCTGAAGATTGGCGTCAACACCAAGATGCTTATAACCCTGTATAAGTCCTTGATACAGTCAGTTATACTATACGCTGCGCCCGTCCTTCTACTGGCCTGTAGCACAGCGTTACAGAACTTGGAAAGAACACAACGAGTACCACTTCGCTACATATTGGGGCTACCCAACGAAACCAACTCCATCATGTTATATAGAGAATCCGGAATTCTGCCCCTCCGACTCTTAATAAAGAAGGAGACGGCCACATATCTCCTGAGAACTGCTACCAAACCCTTTCATACCGACATGATACAGCGTGTCCAAGAAGAAACACAAAAAGACCCCAGAGTCTTCAATGACGCATCATGGTCAATCAAGGCTGCCTGGCTTCAGAAAGAAATCGGGATACCTCCAGTCATCCCCCCAACGTCCAAGGAATGTGCTCCATGGTTAGAACCACCCATACAGGTAATCATACAGAACCCCATCCAGAAGAAAGTTGATCCAGAAGGCGCAGCAATAGAAGCAACAAAGAGAATTGCCTGCTTGAATGAAAGCCGAACATCAACCATCAACATCTACACCGACGCCAGTTCCCAAGATAACGGAACTACAGCCTGGGCCTGCTTCATCAAAGAAAAAGACGAAGAGCTAAGAGGCAGAATCCCAAACCACACCCGATTACCTTAGCCGAGCTGCACGCAATCAAAGCAGCACTAATATGGATATCGAGACGGACTATCCACGAAAGAGTCATCATCCATTCGGACTCTATGGGAGCGCTAACCATCATCACCACAGCCAATTTCCACACCTACCCAGAAATCATCACAGAAATATACACCACGGCATCAGCCCTCAAGCAGCGGGGAATCCAAGCAACGACCGAGCCGATAAACTAGCTACATTAACCTTGAGGGCAATGACCGAGCCGATAAACTAGCTAACGAAGCCACGAGCCTAGACGTCATCGAATATGCCGAACATACCCCAGGCACATTCAACTATCTTGTTGACAGATTCATCTCCAATCGACTGGAATCGATCTACACAGACTACACATCGGCATCAAAGGATTGGTACCAGAAGACCACTGTAGTTGGCCATAATATCCTTAACAACAGATTGGTCGATACCCAGCTCAGAAGACTGCGTTTCTGGGTATACACAAGAAACTTCACCGGCCCGTCACCCGAAACACTATGCCGGCACTGTCAACAAGTGTACGATCCGGTACATTATCTGCTGAACTGACCAGCCTACCCGAAGCACCGAAGATCACTTAAAGGTCATCTCCGCCCGGAAGACCACAAACTTCCAGACCGCCACCTCAGCGGCGTTGCTCATAAGGAAATCAACATTTCTACCAGACATCATAACTCCACTTCTCCAGAAAGATCCCTACATATACCAAGGACAGATCAGACCGCCCCTATGGACTAGTGGATAAGAGCTTGGGCCCCCGTACCCATAATCCGTGCTGTTCGGGAGGCCGGAGGTTCCCGGCCGCGACATTATAGTAGGAGGAGGTTTTAGTCCAACCAGGCAACTGGTAAGGTTTTTTCTCCTCCGAAATTGACTTCTATACTAAACTGAGGTTCCACCATGCCAAACATTGCATAGTACGCCATTCATCACAACAACAGTAGCCAACACCAGGTGGCTGTGCCCAATAGGCGACAGCCAGGGGTTCCTACCCCAAACTTCAACAAGACAAGACAGTTGTAAGTTGCGTCATACTCATTGTATATACAGGATATTTCTAATCTTAGACGCCCCCCCCCCATAGTATCATTGTCTATGTTCCCCAGCATTAACCCAAATATTGTACTCTATTAGAATTCTAATGTAGAGATATAGGGATTTTGGCGAACTGTGAAAAGCTTAACGAATAATCAACATTTGTTGACAATATGTGAAAAGGGATGAGGATATGAAGGCATGAGATGTTCACATTATAGCAAAGAGTTGACCACTTTAAACCATCACACCTATTCAATAACCGTAATGGTATTTTTACCGAAAAAACATAACACTTACGGAACACGAACAGTGCTACACGGGCTTTGTCTATCCGTTATACAGAACCCAGTATGTACAAGTACTTTGTACTCGAGTTACAGAACAACAATGAAACGGGACGAACTACCTCTCGGAGTAAAATATGACGTTTACATGTTCGCTTCAATTGTTATCAAAAGCTATCTGATAAACCATATTTCATTTCATTATATGTAAATAAACAATAGGATGGTGTTTAATTGCCTGACACTTTTCAAAATGTATCCCCCCCCCCAAAAAAAAACACAACACAATTAGTAAATTCAAACAAATGATAGCATTACATTTTCATAATAGCTAAAAATAGCATAACGAATAATCACTACATTGAATGTACAATAACTTTTGTAACTGCACAAAACACAAGGAAATGTATATAAATACTGTGTGTGTGTGTGTGTGCGTGTGCGTGTGTGTGCTCTGTGCATGTGATGTGTGTGTGTGTGTGTTTTGGACGAATACATCCGTTTCTAAAACCACAAATCATTCAAATTCTAAGCCGATTCCAAAAGGCTCAATCGTGTCTTTGTAGGATTTTTCAACGGCCCCAGATTGTTCTTGGGAAAAATAGTTCTTCCAATCTCCGATCTTTCCTTTTCTCATAAAGGACGAAATTTGCATATTGAAATTACCGGTTAACGTTTTATTTACCATATTATTGTGACGCATGGAATCAAAAGATAGCTGTAGACTAATATCATCCATGACATTTTCTGGTAGGTTTTTACCCAAGAACGTCGAAACACCTTTAATGACGTCAGACAGTCGGTGATGCATGTCTTCGTATTTTACCAACATAACATTAGGCTTGTCTATATATTGTAGCCAGCTAGAATACCATTGGAAATAATCGCCGTACAACATGTGTTTTGTTTTGTACAACTCGAAGAAATCATCCCAACTCCCACTGAAGTTACCAAGATTATAGGTCATTCTATAGAAATGATAGAACGAGACGAGAGTATCTTTCGGATTACGGATGCCAATTATGACCTTGACCTTTCCTTTCTCAATCTCCATACGAAATGTTTCACTCCGAAGATGTGTCTTCATCAGAAAAGGATGTGACATCATCTGCAACTATAAATAAATACGCACTCACTCACCACCTCACTCACTCACCACTCACTCACCACTCACTCACCACTCACTCACTCACTCACCACTCACTCACTCACTCACTCACTCACCACTCATTCACTCACTCACTCACACACATACACGCACACACACGCATATATATATATATATATATATATATATATATATATATATATATATATATATACACATTACGATAAAGTTGTTAATAATAATAAGTCAAAACAAAGTTGAATTCAAATACCGGTAAAGCAAATTATAAATTCAAAGAGAGATACCATTTCGATGCCAGATTGAGAACCTTCGAGTTGCAATTCCAGATACGGAAATCTACGGTCTAAAGGCACAGAACGTGCTAGGTCCATCTTACTACTGTTACATACCAACCAGATTAGTTCTTGTAACCACGTGGTACCTGTAAGTAGAACAAGTTGGGTGTTGTTAAATAATAATATCTGTACGCGAGCAGCTAGATGTTTGAGTCAGTGAGTGGGTGAATGAGTGAGTTAGAGAGCCAGTCAGTCTCTCTTCATCACCAGCAATCGGAGTGAATTCCAATTTAATTAAAGGTATATATTAATGTCAGCATTATTTGGTCATCCTATCAGTGTGATCATCAAACAGTATATTTGTAATCAATGTATTCCTTATTTATCTTATTGTCCTGTGTGTATGCAAATATATTTTCTTGTTGACAAAACAGTTGATGCTATTATTATTATTATTATTATTATTATTATTATTATTATTATTATTATTATTATTATTATTTGGTACACAACTATTTTTCCAAAATGAACCTCCATTTCGTATCCAATGACGCTACACGACATTTCCTTCATTATAAAACATTATTTATTTGGATGTTAGATAATGGGAATATTTTTGGAAATTTTGGTGTTGTTATTATTCTTTCCTGATCATCTTTATACACTTGGAAGCCTAGATGACTAAGATAATATGGGAGAGGGAACACCCTCCATACTTTAGTATGGATTGAAATTTAAGGCAAATCCTGGGAACCGAAATAGCCACGAAGATGCCTTGCTTTTGACACATTCTATCAGGAAATGCGAAACCGATTTAAATAATATATATATATATATATATATATATATATATATATATACTCATATATATATATATATATATATATGAATTTTATCTAGTACCTTATATTATGATTAAAAGTGTATCAAGAAGCCAACTTCTTACCCGTCTTTGGGTAGGTAGCTAGAAGAACCTCTCCTTCACTCATCTCGAATGATTCCAATCTGTCGATCGCTTCTTTCGCGACAGTCCGTCCAAACACCATGCCATCTTTAGACCATTCGCCAGGCAATCTGTAGTCAGCCATTTGTATTGCAATATCGAAGATTATTTCGTTTTAGTATAGGACAATATGGTCATGCGCTAGAAACAGTCATATGAGCCATTTATTCATTTGCTTATCTATTAAAAAAGTTTACAGCATTGGACGCTTACAACCATCAAATTTGGAACAACAACAAAACGGCCATCAAAAAATCTATGCGATGCGGGCCTGATCTCAACTCAACTCAAACAAAAATTATCGAGCCCCTCTCACAACATGTTTCTATTCGTAGTTTGATTAGTCACTCATTCTTCTTCAATGTTACAGCCATTATCATTAGAATAGTTAGCTAGCACATCGAAGCCATACAATATCCACTCAACCCCCGAGCGAAATTAGCAGGTGTAAACAATGCGAGATATTGTATCCACATCATACCACTACCAGTACAACAGTTACTAGTAAATACCAGTATATTTAAGCCGCGGCTGCGAATGTTTCCAATACTCCGATACAGCCAACTTCGTGTTAGAAGTTACGGGCACAGGTATGCGATGAATTCGATGATGACTGATGTTTTATGGCCACTTATGTGCACATGGTAGGCAAAATGGGCCGAGCGACCTCCAAAAGTAATGAAGGGAAGTCAAAATTGAAACACCTTTCAGATATGCCCACGCCGAGATTCGAACTAAGGTGGTAATAACCTGTGATCCAACACGCTGTAGGGGATAACTACTATGGGTATATGCGATCAATCGATAATTTTTTTGGATAGATACACAAGAGGCCTAAATAAGAAAGAATAAATTTATTTAAAAAAACTGTAAGGATATTATAAAGCCAACCAAAAGTTATGAAGTAATCCTATTCGTGTTATTATTTTCAAAAAGAGCTAATGTAGCATCTGTAATAATTTGATTTAAACATCATAAAATTCTCCAGCAGAAAGAAAGGTTCAATGGTAACTAACCGCCTCTCTGGCCTGATGGGTAGAGCCTGGGATCACTTACTCGTGGTGAAGTTGTGCGAGAGGTCGGAGGTTCGAATCCCGGCTGTGGCACAATAGTGGGAAGAGTTTTTCATCCAACTGGACAACTGGCAAGATTTTCTTCACCGAATATGTCGTATATTGTAAATTGTAAATTCAGTTACAATTAGTTCCCGAGGTGAAGCTTTAAATTAGAGAAAATATGAGTCTCCCGCATTTGAGGTAGCTATCCACGTAAAATAACTCCCATTTTAGCCATTATTATTATTATTATTATTATTATTATTATTATTATTATTATTATTATTATTATTATTATTATTATTAATGAGTATTACTATATAATCATTATAGTTTATTCTAAACTCTAGGTAGTTTCATGTTGGCTAGCAAAACTTTATAAAGTGACATAGAAAACAATGTCTCCCGGATTACTAAATAGGTTTTCTATTAATACATCTCCAATACAACAACTTAAGCCCGGTTACATAATTTAGACCCCCTACTTATTACTTCAGTAAAGCTGTATTTCCTTAAGTAGATCTCATCCGAAGCTGAAAAAACTTTTATTTTCAAATGTTCCTATCAAAACAAACTATCTTAATTATAGATTATAAAGGCTAATAATTCTAGATACCTGTTTGAATAATAACAGGAACTAGTGAATTTTAGGATAAATATTGCAGCTAAATAAATATTTTAGACACATACACTTGGTTTTCACAAATAAAACTAATTTTGTTATTTGAGCTGAGTGAAATATTTGATAATGCTGTTTTCTGGAGGTAATATATATATATATATATATATATATATATATATATATATATATATATATATATATATATATATATATATATATATATATATATATATAAGATTTCCGTGTTTCCTATTCAGGTAGCGTTAATTTAAACACAATTCGGACGTGTATTGATAAATGGTTCATATAGGTAGGATCTATTCAGTTATTCGAACCCAGAATAAAGCTGAGGTCAGCATCTGAGGTGTCGAAATGCTTTATATACAGGTTTCTTTTGGACCGCAGGAAATTACTGTTGAATGTAAACTGTGGTGTCAAAATAGTTTATGATGTGTATGTAGCAAGTCACCATTGAACCACACGCACGTGTTTGTTGCGAGCTGTGGTATCAAATGGTATGTTTTTTACGTGCTTCCGCTTTTTGTACGTAGCCTGCATGTAGCCGCTTTCCTGTGGGCGTGACATATTTGTCGCGTACGAAAAGCAAATTAGCTGGTTCCCACAGGCTGATGAGTAGACCAGACGTATGATTAGATATACGCACACATTTATCAATATGTGGAGGTATGGAACATTTTATTTTTAGATTAATGTATGTATAGTTGTATTTAGATTTATGGAGGTAGGTTTCGAAGGATGTTTAGATATGTTGATGCTCTGTGCCTGTTGCCTCTTACTATGTATCCTAAAACACACACAAACACGCTAGACGGACGTTTTGGCTATGGGTGTTTTGGCCACGGTTGCCTCTTTATATGTATCCTAAAACGCACATTGTCCGTGCCAGATATCATATCTATTTCGATCCAGATGCCTTATTACACCAATGTAAGAAAGTTATGTCGTTATTACAACATGTTTGAGTTTGTTAGCTTTGTTATGGTATGAAACGACCTATTAATTCATACAATGCTGCTTGATTGATTTATACTCCTGGGGTCATTTGTTAATCCGGCAGGCATCTCCATGGGTATTAAGCTACGGACAGAGTTTTTTCCCATATTATGAGTAATTAGGTTACACTGATATAGTAAAATTTGTTAAATGTATAGCTATTATAATCCCGACGTGTCATTCGCAGTATCGGAGATCTGCCTGAAATCCGCTTTTCTCGAACATGGGTCAAATAGATCAAGTGGATAGGCGCTTTAATTTAGATCCCACCACACCTAACTGCATATATTTAGGAACGCTAAATTAGGCGTGAATGAACGTTCACTTAGTGATGAACGGAAATGTATCAGGATTAGCTGTTAGGTTCGAGTAAATCATAGTATTTACTCAGGTTCGAGATGATATTTCGTTTTAGTCCAGTAATAATCCATTGTGCAGTATTGCTACTTTGTTTTTATTTTAGTTAAATCACTTCAGTGAGTCCATACTGAGTTAGTGTACATTCTATTTGTTTGAACATGTAATGTTTGTTAACACGCTGAGGGTATATAAAAGGCTTAAATTTTCACTTAAGTTAGAGAACTTCGACACCAGATTAATCGGACGTGTACTGATTGATATATATGGTTCATATAGGTAGGTTTTATTTAGTTATTCGAACCCAGAATAAAGCTGAGGTCAGCATCTGAGGTGTCGAAATGTTTTCTATACAGGTTTCTTTTGGACCATAGAAATTTACTGTTGAATGTAAACTGTGATGTCAAAATAGTTATGTATGTAGCAAGTCACCATTGAACCACACGCACGTGTTGTTTGCTGCGAGATGTGGTATCAAGTGGTATGTGTTTTACGTGCTTCCGCTTTTTGTACGTAGCCTGCATGTAGCCACTTTCCTGTGGGCGTGACATATTTGTCGCGTACGAAAAGCGAATTAGCTGGTTCTCACAGGCTGATGAGTAGACGACACTCGTGCATAGATATACGCATACACCTATCAATATGTGGAGGCATGGAACATTTTATTTTTAGATTAATGTATGTATAGTTGTATTTGTATTTAGATTTATGGAGGTAGGTCTCGAAGGATGTTTAGATATGTTGCTCTGTGCCTGTTGCCTCTCTTTATGTACCCTAAAACACACAAGCTAGACAGACGTTTTGGCTATGGACGTTTTGGCCACGAACATTTCGGCTACGGCCATATATCTCTGGATCTTTTGGCCACGGTAATATTCCAGGTGGACGTTTTGGCCGTATTATATAAGCAAAAAACCCCACCAAATAATTCGGTTTGATTTACATGGTTTATTGCTAACACATCAGATGTTGGGGTGACCTCCACGGAGGTTATGGCTAATACCGCGCCTCTTGTCTGGAACTGATGATATTTTCCCCATCAACTCAATCTTGGCAGAGATGATGCAGCCGAGTCTGGAATTCACCATATATCTTCTTCGTCCTCTCGACAGGGCGAACGCCACGCTGGTTCTGAAACATTACACAATCAACACGAGAACACTCTCCCTGCAAACACTCTATCAATTTCCAAATAGTTGGATTGCTATGTTCCAGTAGTCTGGCAGACTTGAAGGAGTGGAGATCTTCTAAATCGTATTGCTGGAATCACTCCAGCTGGATGTGGAAATCGATTGTCACGATAGTGGGGGTAATGCTCCAGACACATAGGTCGAGTCGAATTATTCGATGAATGGGGCTGCTTCATCTGGCATGGTGGGTCGAAGATGTTCCATCCCTTCCTGAACTTCAACTGGTGACACCAATGAGAGTGCATCAACTTGTCCACAAAATAGCCTGAAAATTAAATCGTCGTGCTCTTCATACCTGCGTTGCAGACACTAAGGATGACACGTAGGGATTATAATTCCTATACGTCCAACAATATTCCTATATTTTTCTAACCTAATTACTGCCCGCGGATTAATACCTAAAGAGATTCTTGCCGGAGTAAATAATGCCTCCAAGATTAGAAATCCATCAACCAGCATTGTATGAATTAATAGAAGATCATTTTACGCGACTGTATATATCAATAACAAACTTATAACCGTTATTGTTCCCGCAGAAGATTATCAATTCGATATCATTGTAAGGCAGCAGTGTATACAACCTTTTGTTTGGGGGGGGGGGGAGGTCCATTGTGAGTGAGGATCAGTAAATTCTTTCCATTTCCAACTCTTGAACATCCAACATAGAGCTGATATCGTGGTCCCAACCAATGTCATATTCATAACACTCTTTTATCAGAATTGTTTATGAACACACACAGAAACAAACAAACCAAAACACCTATTCGCTTTTATTTCTATAGGTATACAGTGCTATTTTTGTCGACACTGGGGTAACCCCTACCGTCGTCTCTTTTGTTTGTTGTCATCTGGCCTTGCGCGTCGCATCTCATGAATAATATTATCTAGTTTAGCTGTGGGTTGATTGATCAGACTCGTTTTAAATGGCCTATTTTGCGGACACACAGACATATAGATAGATAGACAACCATACACACACATTCGCTAAAAGTATGTATCTGTATGTCCGTGCTCTTTATGTTACATAGAATAAAGGGTGGAAACAAGTTTGCGTGATGCTTATAAATCTTATAGAATTGTGACCAAATGATCGCTACCTGAATAGGAACAATATATATATATATATATATATATATATATATATATATATATATATATATATATATATATATATATATATAGTACAACACCTATATTACAGTCACCATTGGGACCAATGATCTGTGGCTGTAATTGATGACTGGCCGCAATACAAGATAACCCAAATTTAGCTTCATTGAAAAGCTTGTTATTGAAATTTGAGCCATGCCGGAATAAACATTAGGTCTAGCACATATTATAATTAAATTTTATTTACGGAAACATAATAAAAATAACAATAATATTATGCAAGTACATCGCATTGTGATAGATGTGTACAAATTCGTAACATTATTGAACTATTTTTTCCATCACCTTTTTTCAACAGGTCTACTTTTTGTTTGAGTGAAAGTTCATTTCGGTGTTTTTGTAGCCATTTTCAAAGATGTAGTGTTTGTGATTGTATTGCATGTCCATTAAATTTCTAAAATTGTATGATTCCATTTCATAAATTGTGATAGCATTTATACAGAAAATGGGCGGCAAGTTTCTGTGTCTACGCATGTGATTAAACAATAGTCAATGAACACAAACAGTGTGGCATGGTGAGGCACACTGATAATCAAAAGCAACTCATCTAATTCAACAGTTTGGATGTTTTGCTATGTCTCTTCGAAACTAATTATCATCACGTGTGAATTGCTGCGGTCAGGTAAAATTGAGATTGACCGTTTTATATGGTGATTGGCCGTTATTGGGAGCCTCAATTGACATTTGGGAATTAAAGTGTTGGCCGTAATACGTATTAGAGGCGTGGCCGCTATTGGCAACATAATTAGCATTGCGTTAAATGGGCTGATATTTGGGACCATAAAATCTGGCCGCATTATAGGCACTGACCGTTGTTCATGCATGGCGCAACGAGGCATTGTACTGTATATATATAAATATATATATATATATATATATATATATATATATATATATTATCGTACACTAAATTTAAGTTGTGAGCACCATGAAATATGTTGATGCCAAACAAACAACAACAGATTTATACGACATTCTCTCACACTCGGGGGTATGATATATTATAAACTAGTTATATCTTAATCAAACCAATATTTATTTGTGATCAAAACATTTGTATCAGTTATTATATTTGAATGTGGGGTGAACTGATTGTTGAAATCAGGTTTGATAACAGTATTGGCCAGTTCCTCCGAAATATAAAGTAGAATTTTGTATCCGCCGTGAAGAGCTCCATAACAATTCCAAATCACTTCAAACGAAATGATCACGTGATGACTTCTTATTTCTCCACGTGAACGTACCAATTTGATCAGATTAGTGTTTTGGACTAGTTACTAGCCTGAAGGCAGAACACACACATGCGTGTGTGTGTGCGTGTGTGTGTGTGTGTGTATTTTAACTGTGTATAATAAGGCACAGGCACAGAGAATCTCGAACCGTGAATTCAAACTCTGGACGTTTCTTCAGGGGACTGAATCCAGAGTGGCGACCTGTCCAGTAATATAGATTACTTAAAAGTATAATATTATGTATGGAAATATATAATTGTTATAATATACATATTTATGACATTTCATTAGAAATAAGGCTAACATTATTTATGAAGGCTTTAAATGACTAATTGGGGCCTCTAGTGGCGTTGATCATTTAAAAGTAGGAACATAACAATTCAATTGGTGGAAACAAAGGAAAGAAATACAAGTTCAGTCTAATAAATATGAGTAAAGTCGGACAATAAAATTTATTTATTATCAATGTTATTACTCTGCCTTTGTACCACCCCCACAGATATTCTATTGCTGTGTATCTAGTCATTCTTAACATTTTATGCTGATATAGCTAACTCAACATCAGATATGTTACAATCTTATAACCCTTTTTTCAAAGTTGACTAGAAATTAACGAACTTTAGGGTATTAAAACGAATATTATCTGAAAGAACTAATTTTCAGGAAAAACTAAGGCCAAGCATAATACGGAATGTGTTTCCGTATAAAATAAAGGATGTGTTAAACTGGTGTTTTAATTATGTAATTTAAGTATCACAATATAAATTTGTCATGGTATGTGTGTGTGTGTGTGTACCATGTGTATTGGGTGCACTGACCTTTATCATTGGCACACAAATTTCCAATGCTTGGACCGGATCTCCACTTCTGAACCATGGAAGAAAGATACAATAAACAGGTGTATAGTGTCGAGACTTTTATCGTTGGCTTACACGTTTCTGATGTTCAGCTACGTATTGACATCTACGTTAATAAGAACAAACACTAATATTAATTATATTAATAATAAATATAAATCAGCACAGACTTGGTGCTGCCAGCATCTGTCGTAGTCTCCTATATATTCATAAGCAGCTTTATTGATCTTGTTTAGTAAACTATTTGTTTTTGTTAATTTAAGTGTGAAATGGCCTTGGGTAGCATCATTTATGCGAGCATTTTGTGTTCATAGATATCAGGAACTTCCGAGAAGTCTGTTGATTTCTATAGAATACGTTGTTTATGATTATGATCATAAAATGACCTAACATTCAGTAAATGATGAGATGAATTAAATGATCCATAATAAAGACAATATTTATCATATTGACGATGATAAATATATACTAATCATATCAGGATTTGTGTACATCGTCAGCTGAATCCTAAATAAGTTAAGATAGGTTCATTAACGTAATCATAATGGAGAGGGGTGGGGGATTGATAGACTAATCTGATGTGAAATGATACGATGTTGTTGTTGTGTGTGTGTGTTTATTGAATTGAATTGTTTATGTATCGTATGTGTAATGAAAGCGAGCTAGGATTTTTATACAACATTAAAATCACCAGAATTGTTGTAAAGGCCGAATTTATTCGACAAAATCACGTGAAAAATTATATATATATATATATATATATATATATATATTATGATACATATAAATGAACAGACTTGGTTACTACAGAGTATATGTAACATGTTTTATACAAAATAGGTGGGGGACCCAACGCCACAATTAAATAAATAAACTTAAGGATTATCATGAATAATGGGAGGAGATTGGGGTGGACGGAGGGAAGATAATTAAATCACTCGTATAATGATATAATGATAGTACATTGATTGTGTATGTGAACAATGGCAGAGACCATTGACCTAAAAGAAAACTAGACCGAACACGGCCGCCAATTTGATGGCAAACAGGTCCCAACTTCCGGAAATAGGAACGCAGACTGGAAAAATCAGGTTTATAAACGTGGTGAATTATTGTTGTATCGCTGGTTGCATAAGCCGTGTGCATGGAAGTAATACAAACGGGATGTCTTTTCATCGGTAAGTATAAGGAACACATTTAAAATAGCTGTTAAAGCGGGGTTTTTTTTGCGGGAAATTAAGCTTAACTGTTATTATATTTAGCCTGTATGACAACCCCCGGCCTATCTCTGGCGTTTAATCTCAATTAAACTAGATATATGGACTTGAATAAAACGACTTTACATATTTCACGGCATATAATAGGAGAGGAATAATACAGATTGTCTGCACACACAAAATTATAATGCACACATCACAATAAATGTCCGTATTCGTAGGTTCAAAACTCGAAGCGCAGCCGCTTCAACGTTGCTTTTTCACCTACCAGAAGTCGGCGCTGTTTGGTCATGGCGGCCCATTCAAATACCACTGATTGCTCGGTCTAGTTTTCTTTTAGGTCAACGGCAGAGACTGATACTCATTGGAAACAAAGAGATCACATGACTCGTTGTTTGGATACAAAACCCCTGATGATTAATTGAGCCAATTTATGATTAGATCCCTGATTGGATAACAAACAACAGGTCACTAGAAAAACAAAGTAAATGTAAATACAGCACATGCAATAGCATGCCAGGTAGAACATGGTAAACAAAAGACATGCGTATAGTCATGGCCAATAGGTATCATTTTCCACGCTGGCAATATGTCTATTGTAAATATTATCAATTCGCAAACTTCAAAAGATGTTCCTATAATGTACCTTGTTCGTAAGTTAGCCATTACTACTATGCTGTACAGTATTATGTTCCGGGCGGTGCATATTCCTGGATATGACAATTGCGTTGCTGACTGTTTATCACGTTTTCAGGTGCAACGAAGTTGAACCCCAACTTGTCCATCACTCCCACCATGCTTCCCACACATCTACTTCCAGACACTATACCCATTCCGAAATCCTCCAGTCAGCGTTGTCACTAAGCACAAGGCGATCCTATGCCAGGTCCATAAAAATGGTCTATAGTTTCATCCACTAGAACAATAGTTCTGCTCACTTTTTCCCTACAGCACCCAAGCACATTATCAATTACATTATGTATGCATACAATTGTGGATTATCTCCAAGTACAATCACTTCCCAACTGTCTGCTATATCATACTTGCACAAGTTAGCGAGAGTATCGGACCTTATTTAACAATTCTTGGTGCAGAAGATGTTGGTTGGGGCACGTAAGCTAAAGCTGCGATGCAACGTTTGCCTTCCCATCACATCAGATATCATCAGACTCCTAATTAAGACAGTAGATGCTACATCGATAGCACTATATTACAATTTTCCATGCTCTCTTGCGGGTGGGAGAGTTCACTATCACCAACGCCTCCGGTCCGCATCATACCGATGTGTCTGTTCTATCAAAAGATTCTACCGAATCACTATCCATTACGATGAACAGCTATAAACATTGTCACCATTCCCCAACTGTTCTGCATATTGCTGCACAAGATGGACTATTCTGTCCAGTGGCTACTTACCAGAAGTATATCGAAGTCAGATGTGTTTCTAAAGGTCCGCTATTGATCTTCCCAAACAATACTCCGGTAACTCGTTCATTTTTCATCAACCAGTTCAAGATAGTATTACGATGGTGTAAGCTTGACCCAAAGTTCTACAGGGGACACAGTTTCAGGTTAGGGGGAGCTACTACGGCGGCGGAAAATGGCATGTCAGAGACACAGATCGAGGACATTGGTAGATGGCATAGTAAATATATAATTTTATTCCAACGCTGCTGTCGAATAACATATCCATTCCATGGTTGGATTTTGGCTAACTAGATTAATGTACGGTAGTAATTTAAATCTTGGGTTTTCAAGTAGGATGGACTGTTTTCTACAACATAATTATGTCTGTAACTGCGTACAAGTGATTCTTTCTCGCTCGAGTGTGGGGGGGGGTCTGCGACGGTGGCGTTGGGTCCTGCATCTATTTTGTATATTACACGTTACATATACTCTGTAGTAACCAGGCTTGTTCATTTATATGTATCATAGTTTATATATATATATTATATATATATATATATATATATATATATAATTTTCATATAATTTTGTCGAATAAATTCGGCCTTTTACAATAATCCTGGTGGTTTTAATGTTATATACAAATCCTAGTATCTTGTTGCGAATTAGATATCCTAGGGTTAACAATATATTGACTTCCTATTATTTGCCATGACGATTGACCTGAAAGTAAACTAGACCGAACACGGCCGTCGATTTGATAGAAAATAGGTCCCAACTTCCGGTCGTAAAAAAAGAGAACGCAGACTGCATAATCGGGTTTATAAAAATGGTGAATTATTGTTGTGTCGTTGGTTGCATAAGCCGTGGGAGTAAAAGTAATACAAAAGGAATATTTTTTCATCAGTAAGTATAAGGAACATATTTAAAATAACTGTCAAAGCCTTGTTTTTGGGCGGGAAATTAAGCTTAACTATTATTATATTTAGCCTATTATTGGCCAGGCGTTCACACGATAAATCTAAAACCGTAATTATTCGAAAAAACTCTAGAAATACTATGGAAAATACTTTCCAGTCCTGCGGCCATTTCCCACTGAACCACTCCGTATCTAAAACACCGGCATATCCGATACTGGCTGCTGAATCGGTGTACATATGAAGTTTTACAGATGAAGTCCATCTTTGTTGTTGTAGAATGGTACGACCATTGAAATTATGAAGGAAACCAAGCCAAGCTTCGCTATCTGTGCGGGCTTTCTTGTTTAGCTGGATGTGATGGTGGGGCTTAGATAAGCCACAAGTCAATCCGATCATGCGTCGTAGAAATGATCGTTCAGACACAATCACCTGACAGGCAAAATAAAAAATATATAAATCAATGATGGATTGCAGTGCACGTAATGTGGTCTTCTTGGAATGCTTTAACTGGAAGAGTTGATTCTTTGCTTTCAAACTGTAACCCTGGGGGGGGGGGGCGTATCTCCATCATAACTGAATCCACCTCTACCCCGTGTAATATCATTATATTTGAAGGTCGAAAAGTCTTGGATGCTTTGATAGGAATATTTAAGTATTCGGCCAATGCTAAAAATATATTCAATTTGTTGTCACATGTTTCGAATGATTCAACATGAAATATTCCAGTATATGACTGGCACCAACCATATTGAATCCACTAGATTGCTGGGGCGAATTCTTCACAAAAAAGCGGCAGGAAACACTACAGCCCATTGGCAAACATCTGTCATAATAATAAGCCCCATTCCATTTAAATCCCATTAAATGATACGATGATGGGTGCAATGGAAGTACTCTGAATGCCTTCTCAATGTCACATTTAGCTATGTAGGACACTGAAAGGCTTAAATTGTGCCGATGTGTCGCTAAACAACATTCATCCATACATTTAGCTATGTATGCACGACTCAGCTAGTGATATGGTCGAGAGTCTCATATCGGACTGAGCTGATGTTCACGATGGATGAAGTCATTCACCGACCTATCACTTGAGTAACTGAGGTCATGAATACGACGGAAGCTATCCAGTTCCTTTTTGGGGACCATCCCAATGGGTGAGATAAAGAATTGATTAAAGGGCTGGGTATCGAAAGGGCCAGCAAAACGGCCTGCTGCTAATTCTGTTGTAATAGCCTGTTCCTTTAGTGATGTTTGTTTATATGCAGATATGTGATTATTTGATTGTACTACAGGCCAATCTATTGTAGCTGGAATCCTGAAACCTTCTGTAAAACCTTATATTAGGAAATTAGCTCGTTGTATGTCGTATCTAGTAAGCAGCCTCTTTAGCCTGGGAACGTTGACTGGTGATGGTAAGCTTTGGGGCGTCTGATTCTCTGTTACGTTTTTGCTGGGTACATCAGCGAGATGCGTGCTTTGCTCCGCATTGAAAATAGACACGTTTGAAGCAATATGGGGCTGGGTTGGCCACTTCCCTGTTTTGTCATATCCCCAGGAAAAACATCGTGGGACATGAAATGGCTGTAATAACATTTTCTTCTGTGTGGCGTTCCTCTCCATAGGAACGAATGGAGACTTTGTCACCGGTTTAGTTATGGCATTAAAGTGTAGTTCCCAATGTATGAAATCCCATTGCCAATGGAATCTGACCTTTTGCTTATGGAACTGTGTGTCGTAAAATGACCAGTTTCCTCCGCGTGTTGCCATATCGCGGACTGTTTTTATATATTTGAACATGGCTGGTGCAGCTCCGGGGTGCCGTTCCATGTAGATTGTCCCTAAAGTTAGCATTGCTCACTGTGAGGGTAAATTGCTCCTCATTAGATTCCTTGGTCAAGGCTTAAAGGTCGATAAACTCGTCAGCCCATATTTTTGATTTTAGATCTGATGGAACAGTGGAACCCAGAGGAAGGCTGACAGACTGAAAATCATTCGGTTCCTGTACCGTAACCGCCTGGGACTCACCTGAAATGAGGCCATTTAGTACCCCAGCAAGCATTGTGTTTGTGCTGATTCCTCAATGGTTGGCGACAGTCCTGGCACTGGTATTGAGGTCTTTGTAGTAGCCAAACTGTCAGAGCGGAGCTGTGCAATAACTTGATCGGTGATTGTAGCCACCAGTTAGGAAGTATCCGAAGGACCAAACCCGGACAACCCAGTTGCCAATGGGAGCGTCTTTGAGCCATCTTCAGGTGCAATAACAAAATGAGTGAGTTTTTCTGAAGATACAAGGTTAGGCGTCTACAAACTATTGAAATCGGGCAACTCATTGTGTATCATTGGTCCTGATTGAGGTACCCTCCGTTTGCTCTTCGGATGACTCTTCCTTGACGTTTGCAACCCGGTTGCTGGAACATCAAACTACAACGGCTCATCATCCTCATGAACCGACTGTAGGAAGTGTGCTGGGCGTTTCCGGTTCGGGTTGGCATTGTGCGCGTCCTTTTACGCTTTGGCGACATGGTATACTCTGAAATTTTCCAAAACAAACACGGAACCGGAACAGTGCTTTTAAACAGGCCTTAAGTATGAAGAGTGCTTTATAAGTTTATTACATAATAATAATAATAATAATAATATGTAAAGTTACTTAAACCCATTATTCCTGAAGAAAGAAAAACTTCTTATGCTCTTAATTATTACAATATATGCATAGGGAATGACTCCCTTACAAGTGCAGAAATAATAGCCCTAAATATATATATATATATATATATATATATATATATATATATATATATATATATATATCCTATCACGATATGTACTGATAATATGGAGAAAATAGAAATACTTTTAGCGATATGACTCCACTGCCAGGGTACTGTATCCTTAATAAGAAATATCCAACTTCAATGATACTGTATCCATACTAATAAATGCCACACTGCAAGGGTACTGTATCCGTAATAAAGAAACCCCGCTGTAAGGGTACTATATCCAAATAAGAAATACCCCACTGCAGGGATACTGTATTCGTAAAAAGAAATACCCCTACTGCAAAGGTAATATAAATAACATCCACTATTAATTATCACACTGCTAGGATAATTGAGGATCAAAATAAACAAGTAGAGTCTCATACCAAGATCCATATATTAATATGTAAATAAAA
Organism: Paralvinella palmiformis; assembly: GCA_025642065.1. Lineage (NCBI taxonomy): Eukaryota > Metazoa > Annelida > Polychaeta > Terebellida > Alvinellidae > Paralvinella > Paralvinella palmiformis. Next base: position 21,822 of record JAODUP010001258.1, read on the forward strand.
CCCCACTGCAAGGGTACAAAATCCATTAGTTATTGAAGAAAAAAATAAACAAAGAGACGTTGTGAAAACTAATGTATAGAAGGTTGTTTGTTTGTTCGGGGAGAATCCCCAGGCTGTCGCTTAATCAGCACAGCCTCTATGTTGGAGTGGTTGAGAAACCTCCTCCCCCCACCACTCACAGGGGAGCAGTACGGAAAGATGGAGCCGAAATACCTTGAGTGTGGTCACTGCCAGAGTGTTTTACGTCATCAGGGGGTTTTTAACGTCCCCTTTATTTTAAATAATTCAGTGGAGACGGCAGCGCCATTTAACGTGGTCAGCCACCCACGATGTGTGAGCCGAGAAATTAATCCCTGGAAAGGTTTCGACCTCTTACGGGGTTCGAACCTGTGACCGTTGGCACCAAGTGCCGGGTGCTTAACCGCTAGGCCACCGGAGCTCACTGACATAGAAGGTAGAAATCATGTATACAATAAATACTACTACTACTGCTGTTATAATAATAATAATAAATTAAAAAATAAATAATATTTGCACCCAGAAGTCGGATGTTTTGTATCTTATTAATAAAGAAAGAGCTGAACATCTTTCTATATGCCTTCTGGTCATGGGTTTATTCACCACAATACATTGATATCTATATATTTAGTGGTTAACAGTCAGGCGACTCTTTTTCCATCGTCGTTCCAGTTTGCTTCGGAGATGTTTAGCTTCATGTAATGTATCGGTGTACCATGGACAATCAGGACGCTCTGTAAGTTCTAGTACTATCAATAAGTACTATCAATAAGTGATGTTAGTCCGTTTGTAAAAACAGTCACCAAACCATCTACATTACCTTGTGTAGTTTGTAACATGGAGGAAACTACGATATCATGCTTGAAAGCCTCCACATCTATGGCACGTAGTTTTCTATATGAAACAATCTTCTGCGTGTGAGCAGGTTTGACCAGGGTTATAGTGAATCCTACAGCGAAGTGGTCACGTGTCAGTTTCCCAAGGTGGTCGCAAAGTCCCGGATCAGTGATGGTAACGCCCGATATGATGTGACTGGTGTCCCTGCTGATCACGACGTCTAATGTGTGGCAGAGCACATGAGTCGGTTCATGTACATGTTGTTGCAGACCACACGCTTTGATTGTATCCATAAATCGCTGAACATCAAGTTTAGATCTCCAACAATTATAATCTCATTGTTGTGGGTGGTGTATCCAGCGAGAAATGTATACCACTGGTCCAAGAAGTCAGGGATGGTCGAGCAATTATCTTTTGATGGTGGAGGGCGATTTACGACAGCCAGACGCACCGTCATCTCTCCCGTATTCAAACCACAGTCCATGTGTTCAAAGTTTGTGTAATTGCCAGTAGTACTGGAGCCGAGAAGGCGGAATGATATAGTAGACTTGTATAGCAAAGCCACACCACCTCCCTTTCTACTACCGGGGCGGGGTACATGTTTCATGCTATATCCAGAAGGGACCAACTCGGCAATGCATTTCTTGTCCACTGATGTCCCCAGCCATGTCTCTGTGAGAGCAACCACATCATGGTCCTGTGTAACAATATAGTCACTCAGAGACAAAGCCTTGTTCTTGATTGATCTTGGGTTAAGGCAACATATTTGCAGAGACTTCTTCAAAGGTTGAACATGAACATAGTTACATTTAATCCTCACTAAATTGTTCTTGTTTACACCCAGCCCGCTGACTTGTTTATGTTGATATGTACACGATCCACTTGCAAGAGTTGTTATTACAGCAATAGACCTCCCACGCTTTGTTCCTTCACGACACTCCCTCACTGTAGGAATAACTTGGCATATATTGAAGCTCTTTATTGTTGTAAACAACTCACTGGGAAGTGGTGAATGCTTCGTTGATTTCCACACAGACTTCAAAGTACTGTTGGTGTAGGCCAGGGTTGCCATGGAGACAATGAGTAATAAGTGTCCAATGAATGACTGATATCTAAACGTTAATCCAGATATTAAACAGCTATCCAGACTTCACCCTAATTAAACATCAGTTTCCATGTACATTCAGTGAACTGCAGTCCCAATTTTAGCGGATAATTCACTTCTGATAATGTTGATTTAAAGGTTTTAGCCAACGCACAAAAATTGCAGCACTAACAGTGCGCACTAATACACAATTATGACCAAATAAATAGGCTATAAGATATAATGTCATGAAAATTAAGCCAGGTGGCCTATGCCTAGTTATCCCTCATCTGCGGGTTGTAGGAATTGCCGCCAGCTGTTAGTAACGTGGTCAGAAATGGCCTGAAAACGTATCTCTGACACCAAAACATTTTGAAAAATAAATAAACCTTAAAGGGATCCGGTCGCATAATTGCAACTTAATATAATAGGCTAGATTGGTGCATAGTCGTAGTTCTACCACCTAAAAGTACAATATAGCTGAGCAAGAACTAATATTATCGTTGTATATCCGGCTGCCGGGTAAGCAGTCACCGATACATTCCTTCGGGATCCGGCTGCCGGATGAATAAGACCCGTTTTCTGTCGTTCGGGACCCGGCTGCCGAGTAAGTAATACCGGCCATTATATATAATAAAGACGTGGGCTCAGGTTTTCGTGGTGTTTATAATTCTTACAGAATTGTTACCAAACGACCACTACCTAAATAGAAAACGAATATATATTAGTACATATATAATGCAGCTATAATTGGAAACAAAGCATATACATTAGTACATATAATATATATTATGATTATAATCCTAATACCTCCGACAATAGCAGAAATAGTAGTATTTTCATTCAGCCCAAATAGCACGACTAGTTTCGGTTATAAAAAAAACCCTTTATCGAGTGCAAGTGTCCACCCAGAAGAATTTGAAAGTTCTTATATTAAATAAGGAGTTTTTATTACTGGATTGTAACAACTATTATGCCGTTTTCAGTTCACTTGCCTGAAATCTATAAATACAATAAACTTATCATTACAGTTGCAATAGCCCATAACAATAATGAGTCAAGTTGTTCTTATAATCGGATAAATAGACTAACTACTGTAGTTTATTTAACCAAACAAAGAACTGGTTCTGAATCACTGAATCCATTTTCGGGTAGCATCAAATTATAGTTCTCCTTCAGAATCAAGCTCATATCCTCAGTCACGGTTAGACAAATTTAGTAGCGTGCTGAAGGCACGATGCATTAAAAAGATATTGTCGTCTGCTAAATTCATTTGTAGTCCGCGATGTAGCGATTCCCGACGCTTCAGCGAGGTTTTTTAGGATCATATTTTGATAACTACACGTACATCTAAAACCGCGCTTGTCGTTATCAATTACAGCGGCCAATCCAACCAGCTCGGTGTTAACCCTTTGGTGAATTACAACTGTTGGAAGCAGTCGTCGACAACATGAAGGATTGGTCAACGTGGCAATTGGTTGGCTCGATTTGGGAGAAGGGATGTGTCTCCTCCAGTCGATGCCATCTACCGAAAAGGTAATAATAGCGTTTGTTTTATATAACGATATCATCCTGATAGCAGAATAAATCCCGATACCTGCAATCGTCGAGATATTATCAGATGCGGGGGGGGGGGGAGATATAAAGATAGTCTCTGTATCGTCGTGTTTCCCAATTCGGGTGGTGACCCTTGGGTCGTCGAAGTTTTCAAATCTAAGATATGTATACGTTTGACGTCCAATAATTGTGTACATTTCGACGAAAAGTCTATTTGTTTGTCACCGGATGAAGAATGCGATCCAGATAATGATAACTCGCCGATATGATTCGACAGAGATATTTTATAAACAGTTTTTGGAGATTTGAAAATTGATTTGCAGGAGATTAGTTAATGGACGATATTGTGTAGATGTAAATATTAGAAAACTGAACTTATAAATAACATTATAGAGTTGTTTATCTGCTCACACAAAAATAACCCCGCGACATCGTAATATTGAGTGATTAATCTAGCGTAGATATGACAGTAATGTCCACGAATCGCTGATGAGTGTGTCATCGAACGAACTATTGTATCGCTTAGTAAGACACGGATCGGGCATATATATTCAGACGTAGCGACGAATAAAACGCTCCTGATTTGGAACTTCAACAAACGGATACATAATATTCTGGATATGTGCTATAATGGCCCCAATATTAACGATAAGATATTAAACAGCCACATTATCATAAAAACGAGGAAATAACGGGATTTATCCCGGGATTCAAGCCACAGTCGGTCAATATTGTAGATATAATTATTATATTGTTGTTAGTTTATGTCTAAGACACTCTACTACAATATATCACTGCTGTTCATATACAAAAATTTACCAGAGATATATATTCTGCTGACTGGGATGATGGAATATTACGGTTAATTCAAGAGAATGTAATAAGACTGGTCGTGCTAATTATTGGAATGACAAACTTTTTTTAGAAAGGCTTGTTACAATAAATAAGATGCGGGCTCTGTTGGTGCCAAAAATTATAGAAAAGTGAGTAATTTCCATCATAACAAATATTTATTTAATAATAAAATTATGAATCGCCACATTCTGCTTACAAAAGTTATGGGATGATGTCGATAAATCAAGGTAATCCTGTATTACTTCTAGATCTGTCTATTGCATTTGACCGAGTTGACCATAATGTACTTTTCGTTGGTTGAAAGACATATTATAGGTCTATCAAATGAAGTACTTAAATGGTTTCAGTCCTATTTGGAACAACGCTCCCAGAGAGTGTCCGTTCATTATATGTTATCTGATGTTCAGTTATTTTTATCTAATGTACCACAGGGTTATTTTCTTGATCCTTTGGTTTTCAAAATTAACATACATCATCTTTAATTGTCACATCTCGAACAAACTATTTTAACTCTCTGTTATACGACATATCCGATTATAACACCAATTGCCTTCAGATAATTCAGATTACTGCAGCTCGCATTAGTGGGGCGGCACAGCCAACCTATTGTTCATTTTGTGATACAAACACCAAATTTTGTACATAAATAGCTTACTCTATTTATAAGAAATATGGATATTGGGCCATTGCAAATTACATCCTGATTACTATTTTCGAAAGCAGCTGCCAGCGGCTATTGGCATAGAAAATGTTTGCTATCCCCATGCTGCTGTTTCCGGGTTTTCAGGACAACAAATATTATTTACATACAATATACAGTCCAAAATAGGTTTATTACAATGTGACGCAATAATTAATTTGAGAAAATGCAACAAAATGGTGAGATTGTCTCTCCAAGTTATAGCGATAATTTGTTTAAACCATGACGGTAGCAAGTACAGTTACGTATTAGCATAGACCATGTAACGATGTTCAGTGAAAAGAGATTGCTTCTTGCACGGTCTACATTGGGGAAAATGCTGGCTTTGTCAAACAGAAGTATGACAAATCTCTCAATTATTTTCACTGCATCATCGGTCCATCTGCAAGCATCAATAGTGCATCTGTCAGTTCCGGCTGTGACTTCCAGAAAGCTGGATAGAGTGTTGCAGCCTGTCAAAGCATGGAACATTGGTAGGGCACATGACATCTCCTGTCCAAGGCTTGTAGCTATTTGGTGGGATGCCAGTTCCGAATGCAAGCCACAGTTCACATTCAGCGGGTAGATGATTTATGACAAACACAGCCAAGACCACAACATCGGTGTCAAAAGTTGGAATGAGTATCTGGTGGTAGCCACGCTGTGCAGTGTGTGATACGTGCAGTAGCATACAACTATCACCTTCTTCATGGCTGCATAGCTGTGTTCTGACAACTTCCTCGTCTTCCTTACAGAACGCCTGAAGGGGGACCTTGGACAGGAAACTGAATGGTTCTATCTTGTTGCTGTCAACCCGCAGAAAGTTCTGTCAGTTTACTGGTACGGCAGCCTTCCCAACCACACGTCTCCTTACACTCTTTCCACGCTTGGCTCTTATTGTGCCTTTCAATGAGTCATCCTTGTAAGTATTCCAAACGAGATCCACACGTGACACCCTGCGCAGCTGAGAAGAAATATATGGGATGAATACCTGTTGGGCATATTCATCAAATGTCTTGGCAGCTGCTGGCTTCATCTTATGAATGATGGCTGCTCCATCAAGAACTATACAGGTGGCATCAGAGGTCTTAGTCTGAGATGGAGACAGGTCCTCCAGGCATGTCGGAATGTCACTCTTCGTACCAAGTCGTAATCTTCCTCCACCGGAGAGCGCGGGAAGCCATGCTTGGTTCTTCCAGATAGCCATCCCTCGTTTGACAGTTAATATATAGAGTCGTGAGAACAGCTCGACATCACTTTTCATTGATGTCAGCTGCTGCTTCTCCTTACTTGCTGTTTTTGTCGTTGAGCCAACAAACAGTTTCAACCGAATGCGGTGAATTGTGAATGGGTTTTGTTCACTCCACAAGGCTTTCTTTTGGGATTGTTTGAACTGTTGTTGGCCAATCTTCTGTGCATTCTTAACAGTCTCGACTGCCGATTGATCCACAATCTCTTCATTGTCAAAGACAAGTAGGTCTTCGCTCTCCTTTCTCCTCTTCGAGTGGGTTACCGCAGTTCTTCCATCGCGTTGACCAATGAGCAGACGTCTTTCCTAAAGGCATTCTGCACGCTCGCTGTCTGGTCATGGTGGAGTACCTCATGTCGTATTCCCATGAGTTGGTGTGGATCTTCAAAGTTCTCAATTAGCGCAGCAACCTCAGGGCCAGCTACCCTTCACCGACGGAGGGCACTAGGGTTGTCTGTAAGGACCACCGCCCCTCTTTCACTCTCGTAAACCCGATACTGTAGGATGTACAATGTAGCCTCTGTTACTTGGTGGGCATGTCTGGTACGATCAATATGTGCTGCGCGCAAGTAGAAGTCGGCAGCGCTTGCTGTTATGATCTCCGCTTGTATCAGTTCTTCAGCCCAGCCATTCCCTGGCAACCAATCACCCAGGGTCCTCAGAGCGTCTATTTCTATGTACATGCCGCCAATCATCACAACAAGCGTGTCTTCTCCATACATCTCTGGCCACTTCCACTGGATCTGCTTGATAATGGCATACAAATGTTGGGAAAATGTTACTACTAGCGTCTGCTCAGCATTACGATGTTCAAGACCCTTTAGTATTACGTCCATTGAGTGTTTGACCATTGCCACCCTTGGGCACTCTCATAGAACAGGGGGAGTAGGGCACTTGGGCAGATGACCTTTCTTACAGCAGGCTGGTGACTTGCATGATATACAGCCCAGGACTTGTTGTCCACACACTTAATCGTGGTGCTACTAACAACCGGTGGAACATCTGCATAGTAGCTTACCAACTGGCCAACTGCAGCACCTCCAACAATCAAAATGCTGCGGTCAACTCCTTGACTTAGTTGGAAGCGATAAGACGCTTTTTATCAATGATACATTGACATTCTACATATGTACATGTGTGCTGCTGTAGTTTCTAAATAAAAACAATAGTTGCTGTAGTATCTGCCAGCTGACAAAATAATACTACGAGAACAGTTTTTTACTGATTCATGGCATTATATATTCAAATCATAATATATCAGGGTCTCTTAGGGTTATTAGCATATTAACTATATGCATTATTCCATGTGACTTTATGTATTTAGAAAGTCGTGACCAACCACTGGTGGCCATTTTGAAAAATGGCTGTCACAGCCACCAACGTGCAATTTGCGATTAACCAATATCCAGTTTTGTTACCAAGATATATGTCAACACATCTGCCAAAGTTGATGCTTGTATCACAAAATGAACAATTGGTTTGATATGTTGAGCTATGCCGCCCCACTAATACTCGAAAATATGATAATATCATTCCAATTCTTCAAAAACTATATTTGCTACCTGTTAAACAGCTTATTATCCATTTCAGGATATTCTGACAACTTATAATTTATCAGTGACATGGATCCTGAACACCTGTTTGAACTCGTGATTATCCAGTCAGATACTATTGTAGGTACCCGTGTTTCGATTTAAGTCACATGGCGATTGCCCGTTGCAGCCCCCAGCTACTTTGTGGAAGAGATGGCTGCGAGATATTAGAAATGCGTCGTCCATTGTACAGTTTAAATCTACTCTAAACAATTTCCATTGTTGATTTTACAGATAAATAATATTAATCACTCAAATATCTTATTGTGTTTTGTAAACATAAACACTCAATGTTATTTCAGTGGCTTCTGCTGGTATAGATGCTTTATTAAATCTACGTTTTGTTGATATTATTATTATTCATGAGCTAAACCAGCATGTATGCACGTACGCACATGCGTACACCCTACCAGGACTTTAAAAACATATAATAATATAAATTTCGGGTTAATAGGTAACTTTTTGGCACGTATAATAAATGACTGTCAGTTTGCTTGTGACGCCAAATCGGACATATCATGACGCGTTTAAATAATTCCTCACGGTTATAGGATCGTCATACTTCACTATCAGTATCTCATGCACATGCATTAGATTTTAAAAGGCGTTGTTTTTTCGAGTTTGCTATGATCAAACCACATGCGTTGAAGATATGGGGCCTCGTGTTGAACCTGATTACATACCTGGGACATCCATTCCAGTAATTTCCAGGCATTATTCTGAGACAAATGAGAGTCACCACGTTTGTGTTATAATACTAATAATGTATATTTAATAAAGCGCCCTTACTAGCAGGAGCCATTCAAGGGCGCTGTACAAATAATATGTAATATAATAATACCCCAAATAACGTGTTTAAAAACCATGTAATGATTTAAAAGATAATAATTATTTATCTGTGAAAACGATCTTAAATAGGTGTGTTTTTAGAAGAGACTTAAAATTTCCAAGAGACGACGCATTTCTAATATTTGCCGGCAACCTATTCCATAAAGTGGGGGCTGCAACACTAAACGGACAATCACCATATGACTTGAGCCGAGACACTGGCACCTGCAATAGTATCTTACTGGATGACCTGAGTTTTCGGGATGACTTTCTAATGGAAACCAGTTCACACAGGTATTCTGGCGCCATATCATTAATAGATTTATAAGTTATTAACAGAATCTTGACATGGATACGCTGTCTAACAAGTAGCCAATGTAGTTTTTGAAGAATTGGGGTGATATGATCATATTTTCTAGTATTTGTTACAATGCGAGCTGCACTATTCTGAATTCGCTGAAGGCGATTAATGTTATAATCAGATATGCCATATAACAGGGAGTTACAATAGTCTATACGAGATGTAACAAAGGCATGAACTACAGTTACAAGTGATTCTTGTGTCAAGAATGCTTTTAAACAGTGGATGTTCTTAAGATGGTAGTAGGCAGCTCGGCATACTGATGTGACATGCTCATGCATGTTAATACATTGGTCAAAAATAACCCCTAGATTTTTTACTGACCCATTAGGGGTAATCGAAGATGCACCCATCTGTAATGCTGGTGTCTTTAGGGATTAAACACAATGTGGTGATGCCAAATATAAAATATTTGTTTTATTATCATTTAGTTTTAGAAGATTTTGAGTCATCCATATCCGAATATTGGCAATACAATGTTCTAAATTCTTCAAGGAAGAGGATAAATTTAACTCATTGTCAGGATCCAGTGATATATACAGCTGTGTGTCATCAGCATACAAGTGATATTTAACCCCATATCGCTGCGCAATGATCCCAAGAGGACGGGTATATATTGTGAAAACCAGAGGACCAAGAACTGAACCCTGTGGTACACCAGATAACAAAAACTGAATGTTGGATAAAATACCATGAACAGACACTCTCTGGGAGCGTTGTTCCAGATAGGATCTAAACCATTCAAGTACTCTACCTGACAGACCAAACATGTCTTTTAACCTAGAGAAAAGTACCTCTGTGGTCAACTGTATCAAATGCAGCAGCCAGGTCCAGAAGAACAAGTATTACTGGCTTATCTTGATCAATTGACATCATAATGTCATTTTTCACTCGAACCAAGGCTGTTTCAGTGCTGTGACCACTTTTATAGTGATCCATTAAGGTTATTATTGATTAAATATTTGTTTAGATGGAAATCAACTGCCTTTTCTATAACTTTAGATAAAAATGTAAGATTTGAAACAGGTCCGTAATTGTTTAGAATGTTACAGTCCATAGTGTGTTTTTTTATTAATGGATTTACAAGGGCAGCTTTCATGGATCTTGGGAAAACACCCAGAGATAATGATTTATTAACTATATTTGTAATTGGGTTTATCAGAACATCCAGACAATCTTTCACAAGCCATGTAGGCATAGGGTCAACTGCACAGAAAGCATTAGATGACTTTTTCAGCAACTGTCTGATATCAGTCTCTGTAAAAGGCTCAAATGTATCCATCACGGATATGCAGGACTCTTCTACCAATGGCTTACCCTGTGATAAGGTGCTGGATTGGAACCCACTATGTATATTTAATATTTTTTGACAGAAGAAGTTATTAAAACAATAGGCCATATCTTTATCTGAGTTGATATTATTTGGGAGGACAGTTTGACTTTTATGTAATACTTTATTCACAACACTGAAAACAGTCCTTTGATTTCCCTTGGATGCTTTGATATTTTTATTATAATATTCAGATTTAGCAGAGGCAAGGGTATTTTTAACAATAATTTTACTGACCTTGAACATTTCAAAATGAACACACAAACTGGTCCTGATCCACAGCCGCTCACAATACCTTCTGTGTCTCTTTGCAGCCTGTATGTCCTTATTATACCATGGAAGCATTGGTCTGCTTGGCATTTCCTTTGTCCTTAAAGGTGCATGTTGATCTACAATGTCTCTCAATGTACTATCATAGAGATCCAGCAGATGATCCACATCATCCGGTGGATCCAATTCCCGAGAAGAGACTCGCAGATCAGCAAGAAAAGCCTCCTTGTCAATTGACTTATATCTTCTATATGAAATAACTTTAGCTGAAACAGATTGTTTCTGTAAAGATAGATTAATGTTAACAAGGAAATGATCAGACAGCATGGAAGACACAGACACACCCTTAATCAAATTGTCATCATCCTAGAATCAGAGCGCAATGATGAGGCTGTTTAGGACGCATTATTTGAGAAGGATGCATCGATTGCTAGCAAACATGAGAGACATCAACCAAAGCCACTAACAGTTGGAAGGTAACAGCATCGCGCCAACGTTGAGGCAGAAAACTCTTCACAACATTGGAAACGATCCCTATACTTACCCTTCTTGGACCACCTACCAACTGAACTGATATATATATATATATATATATATATATAGGATTAACGTAATACGGGACAATATCTTCCTTTACCATCGGATTATTTACAATATGATAATTGTTCTTCATTATTATAAAAAAAATGTTTTTATTGTGCGAATCCCTTCTACTTGTGTCTTCATAAGCGAATTAGTTCAAAAGACTTTATCATACATCATCTGACATATGCAGTCAACGGATCTCTCCCCTCTTTCTCTCCCTCCCCCTCTCTCTCTCTCTCTCTCTATATATATATATATATATATATATAGCGCCTTGAACTAAGCATTAGGATATGTGGCCTATATTTTTTAGTTATTATATTATATATATATATATATATATATATATATATTAATAATGGGTTTAATTTGGTCTAAAAGAGATGGCAACTATAAACTACTAGATAACATCCACGTCGTTATTGATATATCATTACAAAATAGAGTTAGTAACTGATTTACTTAATGGCTGTGATATAGTAATTAATGTGATAAATGAAACGAATTAAGGTGATTAAGATAACACCAGCATTGTGTCGTATTCTGATACCACTCTCAAACAACAACGCGGAAGTGACATATATACATGTTTTATAAATACTTCACAGATTTGTATTGTAGTATAAACAAGTTTCAGCAATGAAAATATTTACTTTGTTTCACAACTAACGTCCATTTGTATTATAATATAAATTGCTCATAATTATCTCTACAAGGACACGTACGTTCTGTTCCGAACTATATATATATATATATATATATATATATATATATACCTACACCCGACATTAATACAATTAAGTTATCGCAATAACACTGTTTTTAATTAGTACTCGAAAATACACACAATTGAAAAAGTCCAACCTATTTCATAATTAGAAAGTATTTACGGCCAGTTTGAAGGTGGGATATACCTTCCATTTGATGTCAGTATATATATATATATATATATATATATATATATATATATGTATATAGCCAAAGATTAATGACGTATTCACTCAAAGCGAGTAAACAGTGTCATATTCTAGAAACAGGAACTATTTCACACATATACACACACACATAAGGATATACGTCATATACACGTTTAAACGGGAGAGACTTTGTGGCAAACAAGAATTAGATATAAACCTACAGCAGCTGTAGTGGAACGTATATAATCGTGTTTTGGAGTGGAACCTTCATCAGCTGCAATGGAACTTAAACCAACTACAAGTGATGATGATGATTGATGTTTTACAGCCACTTTTGTACACTTGGTAGGCTAAATGGACCGAGCGACCTCCAAAGGTAATGAAGCGAAGTCAAAGATGAAACACCCTTCAGATAAATCCACGCCGAGATTCGAACTGCTAGACTACGGAGGCCCCCTAAACCAACTACAAAGTTAACTACAATATAATTAGTAACTGGCAATCACCAAAACGCCTTCAGTAGCTATGAGGTGAGAATTAAAATAAAGTGTTAGCTTTGAGATAAATTACTCATACAAACAGAAACCATACTAAACACATATCAATAAAAGAAGAAGTACTACTCCCAGACACAATATGTGCCCAACACCATAGTCCCTTTAATTTGACATTTCGTCAACGATTATGATAAATACGTTGTTCACTTGTTATAACATCAACTCGTTGTGGCAAAATATGACACGGCGAAATGTTAACGAATAATCTCATACACCCTTCACTGGTAAACTGTTACCATCACGCGAAATAATCCTCATCACAGGCTGTCTCACTGTACCACATTAACTGAAGCGACATTTTTACAATTATAACTCGACTACTTATGGTCTAGAGTACTTTAAGATTAAAATTGGTAAATACGACCTACATGTTCTGCTTATTCGAGTAGTATTTTGTTTATTAGGCATTTCTGGAATGATATAAAAAGAAGACAAACGGGAGACTTGGTGGCAAACAAGAATTAGATATAAACCTACAGCAGCTGTAGTGGAAGAAGACAAAGTTTACAAATGACATCCCGAGAGAAGGTTAGCATTTTACGGAAAGAAACATTATTGATTTTGTTTGATTTAATGTTCTAAAGCCTTTAGGTATCGTAAGGAAACTTGGAAGAAAACATTCAAATAATCCACATTTTGGAATACAAAGGAATTTTTGATAGACTAAACTTTATATGGAATGAAATTAAACAAATCCATTGGCAAGTCTTTATGCTCTCTCTCTCTCTCTCTCTCTCTCTATATATATATATATATATATATGAATATATTTATGTAATCTGATTTTTTGGAACACAAATCGTTAGTAATATAATGAATAAAATATACATTTCCTGAACATCACTTTAGTGATAAGAAGTGACATTCGCTGTCACTATAACATTGTCCCTGAAAATTAATTACGCCATCACAGCATAATATAAAAGAAACGTGAATCTCAATCTCTGGTACATGTGAAAAGTGTGTTAAAAGTCACTGGAACAAATATTAATAAGTAAAATCTTTCAAAACCATTAACCAGGTGACTGAATGGAGTGTAGTGACTTTACCTGCCGAGACGAGTAATGTCTCGCCTGTTCTCAAGCAGCTGTTTAACAAAAGCTGTAACAGCTAAGATGTCCGAGAGTAATCTATCCAAAATGCTATCTTACGAGCCATAATCATAGGTCATGTGTGTCTGTGTGCGTGCATGCGCTGTTCAAACAATGATGCAGGTAATACAGAAATTTACATTGAAGAACATATGTAAATTTATGTATAAACTGAATTTAATGTTAACAGATAAAATCACCGACTTCTCTTCAGTTCATCCTGAGAACATTCACACAAAACGTCAAATAAATGTACAAAACTATTCCTTGACACTAATTTTTATTAATTTAAAATCTACCTAACTAACTGATAATTACTTCGTACTCATTCATTCACTCACACGCTACATCACTCACTCACTCGCATACTACAAATGTAAAACACCATATAAGGTAACAGATATATGTACACCTAATTGTATATAAATACAATTACTGATTTCTTTTATAACTTGATGATAGCTGAATAATGGAAAATATTTACATGTTATAATTATCAAACAAGATTTATATTTACCATTATTGTAGTAGTATAATAAAGTAACTATAACCCAGTAACAGATTGAACTAAACTCATCATAACATTACACTGATCATTAAAAAATTACAGGTAAGATACAATGCCATAAAATATAGAATGTTCACTAAATATATTAATTAATACTTCCATGTAACACATCAAAAAGGTAATACAGTTGTGGAATTATTTCAGTCTTTGGACTTAAATGTATACAGCGTCACTCGTTCATCTTCCATTAATCATGTGACATTATTCTTTGCAGTACAGCTGACGTACGGCGTCCGTGTTGCTCGTCATACTCGACCCTGACAGCTTCTAACACAGATTTGGATGACATCACTTCTGCCGCCGTAAGAGCTAAGGCTTTGGCAGCAATTAGCATGTTATCTGAAATGGATCATAATGGGTTTATTATTGTACGGGGGGGGGACGTAGTCAGATTAAATAATAGATTATATGAAAATATTAGTGAGAGATATTGATCTTCTTTTAAACACTCGCACACGTCTAAAGCTAACGTAACTGATTACACAATAGTGCAAAATGACGAGCGTTATTGTAACACAATCATGAGAACTAAACATAAACACCGTTACTCGGAGTTGATACACATTTTGACATCTCAGATTCCAGGACCTACCAATGTCAAATTCAACAACATTTTCAAAGAATTCATGAACTCTTAACGCCCCAAAAAATACACCTATATTTCGGAAGAAGTGTAACGACTGAATTCCTGTATTCTTATGATTAGAAATATAGATCTATATGTCCAAATTCCAGGACTTTCAAGGACCTCTACAAAAATTCCTGGACTTTCCAGGCTTGGAATCCAAAGTCCCCCTGATAAAAAGAATGACTACATTTATGATTTAACTAGCACAGACATCTCACTCAGTTAAAGGAACAGTCCAACCTCAGAAAATAATTTTTAAATATATAATGCTTAGAACAGTAACCAAAAATACCACAATAATAATTACGAAATTTACCTGATATCATAGATATAGGAAAATAATCAATTAATCAGCACTTTGAACTGGATTATTTAATATGTGGGTAATCGTTTACATATTTTGACATTATTTATGATAATTGTGAGTATGGCTGTATTAGTCCTGAAAATTTGAAATGAAGGTGGACTATCTCTTTAGATATTAAAGTGGAATGTGGAATGTCTTATGACGTGTTAAAACATTGCACCAGAAATTTGGCTCAATTTTTCCACTGATCTTTTTTGTTGTGAACAGTCAATAGTTAGTCTCAGTGATAATTTCTACCGTAAGTCAACAATAATGAGTGAGAAAGAAAAATAATGCTACAGATGATAAATACAGGACACTGTAAACTAACCCAATCCTGACTTTTTCTGAAATGTCACCAACAAATACTTATTGCTGAAATTTTTTTAAACATGTTAACAGCTTATGCTAATGGCATAGTATGTCAACCTAAGCTACTTTGTATAGGCATTGACAACAACAACAATAACAACCACTTGCATATGACCTTTAGCTGAATTTTTACAATCTTACACAATATCTTTTCAAGTGAAATAAGACCATATTTAAGTGGATTGATAGCTAAATTAATCACATATGCATTTCTAGCAAAGATATGCCATATCCACAACACTGATTTAAATTTTGTATTCCGAGATTAAAATTAACTGTATGTTCTACATCAGATGGGCGACGTCAACCTACCTTACATGACCATCTAGCATCCAAACAGAATATTCACAACAAATATGAAATCAACTGAACAATATCTGCAAACCCTATAAAGTAACTATTGAAAATAAACTGAACGCAAATAAGCTGTTTCAATAGTAAAGCTTTAAATATCATTATACTAATTTCAAGTTTTAAATCCTAGCTCACTGATCTACATGATAATAATAATAATTGTTTTATGTTTAAATAATATCCACCAATAATCGTCACTCTAACCTATCTCATTTATAGCCACTTGTTAAATGGATTACCAACTTGAAGGATGTAAAGTTCAAAGAAAACCATCAATAGCATTGATTTCTACTCAGTAAATAATAAGTGCCAAAGCAATTGATGTACAATTGATATCAGGACCTTATCAACCCCAATAGTTTTGTGTGGGATATACAAGGGAACCTTTCATGGTTCATACGATAGCACGCTGCACGTCAGACGCCAAAATAATGGGGGAAAAACCCAGTAATTCCTATACAATATCACATGTAGAACCAGTAATTCCTATACAATGTCACGTGTAGAACCAGTAATTCCTATACGATGTCACGTGTAGAACCAGTAGAGACCAGTATTTAGACCAAACAAAGCAATGATTCACCCACAATCAATGCATGGATGATACAACAATAGGTTATTATTCATAAGAAAAGTGGATTTTTGCTATCGGAGATGAAAACAATCACGAGGAAAACTTCCGAGACTTGCACATGAAATGAATAAACTAAAAACAGATTTAGTTTTTTTACGGGAAACAAATACTTTGTAAAACAGTTATAAACTGTAAAAAAACTGTAAAAAACAAAATATTGTACCACCAGTCATTTATAATATACATCACTGGAGACATTCACATTTATATAAGCAGATTCAATAATACACATCTCACAAATAATAATATAATATTATGTGACATTTATATAGCACCCTCTTCAGCTATGTAGCTGCTATAAGGCTTTACAATATTATTATCCCCAACTCAGACCTGTTTCCACCCAGCTCCCAAGGGAGCATACAATGCATGATGCCATTATAGATGCAAAGCGTTGCTCAAACACATACCCATCACGTCCTGTCAGGTACTCATTTTTTTTATGAATGAGTAAACCAGTCGCCACATGACAACATTGCAGCTCACGGAGCCTCGAACCCACGACCATTCGGTTACTAGTCTTACGCTCTAACTAACTATCATGGCTCGACAAACATTTCATATAGAAAAGCTAGACTACCTCTATGGCCTACTGGGTAAGAGCCACGTTTTTGTCTAAAATGTTTGTAAACTTTGGTGTGAATATTCCAAACACTAGACAACATTCTGGTAATGAAGCTTATCAGTGCCGGTGAAAAGTAAACAAATAAAAAAACTAATATCACATCCTATTAATGCTGGCTAAATCTGACCAGATATCAATCACTGTAGCAGTTTGCTGAATTAGACAAGGTAGAATCTGGTTTGCTTGTTTTGTGCATTAGACTTATGTGTGTTTGTACATGAGGCTTATTGTGTTATATTTGATAATTGTTTCATCTCCAGATGAATCATACTTCACTTCATAATTGCATATACTGAGATTATATTAGCAGCTGTCGTTCTATGAAAATGATCCGATAAAAAGTAAGCAGGTCTAATCTTGTCTTCCAACCAAATCCACTTAAATTTATTCACAAAATGTTGTCTATTGTTTTGAATATTTGATGATCTGTCCACAAGCTTGAATGTACTGTGTAAACAACCATGTATTAGAGAGTTGACTGTCACCCCGAGTTATTTATCACCAGTATATGTGTGGTAAATAGTCCGGAAGAAAGGACTTAGCAGAAGGAAGAGATTCAAGAAAAGTCGGTCTTTGTGGTACAACGTAAGGAAGGATGAAAGATTAACACTGTAAATCATGAGAAGATTATGAAAAATTATATATTTTCATTAATTGCCAAAATAAAATTCTACGTTTAGCTAGAAAACAGCCATCTTCATCTTATGAAAACTTACCTGTTGCCTCTTCTGTGCCACAGAAAGTGTGGAAGTCAATAGAATGTATGTGTACCTTTTTACCAATATCAAAGGCTGGCATGATGCAAGATACCACCTGAGACACATTTCCAAAATCAGTGGAACCTAAAAATGTACAAAACAATTTCTAGGTGTGAATCTTATATTTAAAAAGTTACTGGTATATCTGTATACTTTGCTATCCACCTTTTTAAAATACTAATTACACCATATTAACTAAAATACCGAGCTGCTGACATTTATTGTTACATTTCCAGTACTTCCTTAGTTATTTGTCGTAAATTACAGATCAAATACCTACCAAATTATAGCTTACCAATGTGCATTGTCTGAGCTATGTGTGACTCATTGAACTGCATCCCAACAGACAAAGCCTGCTCTTTATAAATCTCTCCAAGTTTTTGGTTGTGTTCCATTGGATAATATGGAGTCTCTTCAAAATGAAAGTCTGCTTCACACCCAGTAGCCTGGAAATGCCATATGTTGATAGTTATTTTATTTTGCACATTGTATTATCTAATTTGATGAAGATAAAACACCTATTTGAATGAATGATTTTTCTATATAATAAATCAGATAAATGTAAGCTCTCAAGCTCTTATATTTTGTTGTTGTTTCATTGAAGATGTTTTATAATGCTCTAAGAGAGACTTATGGACATATGAAAAGTTAAAATAAAATGGAATACACGATTATGTTACAAATGGGTCTTACCTTTGCTGCAGCCACAAAACATGCAGTACATTTCTGTTGTATAAGAACAAGATCGGCATGGTTAGGAGCCCGCAGCCAAAACATCAACTCTGTGTATTCTGGTATCACATTTGGCTGTATTCCACCATGACGAATAATACCTACAGTGAAACAATGATATCTATGTATGGTTTGTGGTTATCACAATCGCTAAATAAATTGATCATAAAACAAACAGATACCGTATATACTCGTGTATAAGTCACCCTTGTATATAAGATGCACTTGTTTTTAGGACCAATAAACCCACCTGGGAATCGAACCCATGTATAAGATACACTAAAATCAGCAGTATTGACTCAAAACCCCAAAATTCATCATCATCATCACTCTTCACTAAACATCTGTTTGTGTGTCATCATATATGTTGTCACCTTCTTCATCGGATTTGTCATACTGTTTAGCCCATAATATATCATGCCATCTAAATCATTGCTGATTGAGCCCTTCTTGAATGATTTGATAATGATGGCGGGGTCGATTTAATCCCAGGCCATTTTCACCCACTGTAATAACAATAATAATAATAATAATGCTAATGTATATTTAATAAAGTGCTCTTACTATTGGAAGCCATTCAAAGGCACTGCACAGTGATATGCCAAATAATATGTCTGAGTCTACTTTGCCATTTTGTCAATTTCAATTAATTCCATTTAGTCAATACCAATTCATCGATTTCAAATCCGTTTTTTCCCAGATCTTTTTGGCCTAATACTTTTTACCATGAGTAGGTACTCCGAGTACCTACTCTGAGTAGTTTATATTCGAAGTAGGATTGTCATGGAAGAAATATTTCTGGATAAAAAAATTAAATGGTAATTAATTTGTGGATTTTATTTATTTGGCCCGTTCTAAACATTAAATAGCAATATTTCTACATAGATTACAGGCATGCTATGTGGTGGTGTCACCATGTTGTGGGTGGAGCCCATGGTATCCAGACCATTTTAATTGGTTAAATGCTCACATGCGGTGCCACAGTCAGTGAGCATATCTGATTGATCACACACACACACATATATATATATATATATATATAGTGTTCCAATTAGGTTTTGAAAAGTACAGGGTGCAGTTGGCAGATGGAGGGCACTTTTACATGTGAAAGATATTTTTGAGGGCTCATTTGAAATCAGTTTTTAGTTAACTTTGTCATTTAGTTAATATTCATGAAATGGAGCTTATGACAGTATCATAATTACCAATAACACCAGGCGCCCTATAAATAAACAGGGCGCAAAATAAAACGTACAGGGCACAATTAAATAGGGGCAGGGCATTGCGCCACCGTGTAATGGCCTAGCTGGAACACTGTATATACAGGGAACCAAAGTTATGGATCAATTTCGTTCCAGTATATTGGTAACAGCACATGAAGTGTTAACATGGTAAAATTAGCACAAGCCTAACCACAAGGTGCTTTTAGCTAAAGAGATATTTGATTATATCAAGTGGTGGATCATAGTCTTAGGTGCATCCCCATGTAAGAGTATATTTTCTAATCATCAAAGATGTGTTTATATTGCACTGCCCAGTACTTTACAAAATCTCTCAAATGGTTATTAAACAGGTCTGGAGACAGACTATAGTAGTCAAAGTTTTAGGAGAGGAGGAGCAAGTTTTGGATCCAGATTGGCATTCCCAGTGAATGATCAAATTAATTAATTCCTAAATAGCAATATATCTATATAGATTACAGGTATGCTATGTGGTAGTGTCACAATGTGGGGGGGGGGCATGTATCCAGACCATTTTAATTGGTTAAATGCTCACTTGGGGTGCCACAGTTGGTGTGCATATCTGATATATATATATATATATATATATATATATATATAACTTATATTATAAGGAGTCTACTGCTCAACTGTCAGACATAAAAACTGCAATTTTAATAATACTAATGTTGCTGTGTTGCCTAACAAATGCCGATTCACATTTATTCATACAAGGGAAATCTCATCAGAGGCAGCAATTATTTTGGTAATTAAATGAACATTTATCCCTGTGTTAAATTCTGTGACCCTGTTGTGATATGAACTTGACATAAATAAAATAGCTGTTCCAAGACTTATCTGGCTTGACTTTACTGTACTCCAATTTCTCTCTACTTTCTGTAAGATTTTCATTCCAGCATCTTGTTCAAGACTTATTATTGTGTTGTGCATTCAGAATACTGGAAACATATCAGTTTTTATTAAAAAAAATATTTTCTCTACATAATCCATGCTGGACGATAGTGTTTTCATACTGTGCAGATCTCTGGCATGGAAAGTTTTAATAGTCTACCCACATTTTTCAAGAACCTTGGTACATATTGTCTTTACATGATCAGTGAAAATGAGTGTCCAACATTTTGACACTGATATATTTGACACATTGGATTCGTTTAATATGCCTGCTGTTTGGTCCAAGGTATCAGGTGAAATATTTTATGTGCTGATTTTTACCATATTGGAGTAGTTCAAACTTGTTTTCATAAATTGAATGTTTTTTATTTGATGCCACGAGTAGATTGTTTTAAGGTCACTTGTAGTGTCTTGACATCCTTCCCATTTGTGATGGCAAGAAGTACTCTTGTATTATCTATAACTTTGTATAAGAGACATGTCTAAATGTATTGTTATTTATGTTCCCTATCAGAATGAGGAATAACGTCGGGCCCAGAATGGTTCCCTCGGGTACACTACTCATCACCTGGGACAAAGATGAGATGGATGTGATGTGATGGACTGGGTTCTATTACTAAAACAAATATGGATCCATGTCCTCATTTTTCTGCCAATAGCAGGCAGTTCAAATTATGCCAAATGATTGACCGTATCAAATGCTTTTGCAAAGTCAAGATATACATCTTTTTCCCTTTTCTACCTAATTCAAAACTGTGTTGTAGTTTTCTAACAGTTGGGTGAGACACGATCATTTTAACTGGAAAAATAATGTTGGTTTATATTTATGAGATTATTTATCTCCAAAGTATACCAATTTTTCACAGAGTACTCTTTTCAAAGCTCTTAGTGAGATGGCAAGTGAGGGATATTGGCCTAAGATTTTTGGGTGACCAGTGCTAATAAGTTTTTAGTTAAGACAAATACAAAGTTATTGGTAAAGACCTTAGGACACAGAAACTTGAGCAAACTTATTGCATAAAATCACTCAAAGATATATCTGCGTATGCAGTATACTGGATCATGCTATAATCAGGATTGGCAGGTTTATTTACACAGACGTTATTAACACTGTTATTCACTGTCATGTAAAAAACAGGTTTCCTTTTCGAAAGAAATTCAATTTGTACAGTGAAATTCACAATAATATCAAGTGTTAATAATGTCTGTTCATTCCAACATAGTGTTAGTATTACTACTATTATACAACATATTGTATAATGCATTGATCAGTTAAATAAGTATGTGTATTTAATTGATACAGAAGCCCACAAAACCAAATTTGGCAATTAATAATCACCAAGCACCAAATCAAATCACAACTGGATGCAATTGTCCCATGATACCCTAATCACCGATTCTAAGTGACACTCACCGAATGTATGACCATAACTTATGAGCCCAATTGCTAATCCCGCTGTCTGATGATCTGTTAATCCCCCATTTCACAATGACACCTACTGTCATTGCATTAGTGACTTAATTACCCCCAAATCATGGTGTTTCTGACCTTATTTATAAATGTATCAAACCAGCCCAATATCACATTTAAATCAGCATTCTTATCTCTCATGCTACTGTACCATCATCAGGGTTGGCAGGGTTTTTACACAGACGTTATTAACACCGTTAATATGTAGGTCCTACACATGTTGATTTCTGAACATTGAAAGGTTTCATGATATAGAAAATCTCTGTGTTATGACTGTGATATTGTATTCATTATCAAGACCTTAACCACGTATAAAGGTTGAAGGCCACAAAACTCTGTGTGGGAACACTTTTTTCATGTGACCGTTGAACCCTTTTTTCATGTCACCATTTCCTTCCACGTAATTTCACCGACGCTGTGACAAAGATCTCCCCAGATAATTGGTGGAAGGCCCTCAAATCACATGGATTGCCAAGTGACTTTGTTGCATTAGCTGTCAAGCTGCTATCATGCCCAGCTTCATATGCGTCCATGGATAGGATTGTTTTCAAATTTTGGAAATATACCAAAGTTCGCAATCGTCTTGGCAATAGCACAGCCTTTAAGCTGGTGTTCTGCTACAGAATGCTCAGAGGAATGGTTGAATTAGAATATTAACTATGTTGATGTTATGTCTAATTGTTTTCCACTGAGTAGTTAATATCTGTTATGTCATGATCTACATTTAATTTATGTGCCAATATTTAACGTAATACAATAAAAAAGTTAAGCATTTTGTTCTTTCTATATGTGTATGTTTGTGAGATGCATGCGAGTGAAGACATGAATATGGAAATGTGTTTACTTAGTCACACAATGTTTGTTCACGTTTTTATATTATTGACAGTTAATAACAGTTTTACGATGTAATGTAAAAAATTGGCTTTTTATGTTAAAAAACCAACCCTGGTTATAATGAAGCGAGACTGTACTGATAAGACAGTGGTTGCATAACTACTAAAACACAATCGAGTATTACACGCATATTATTAGACATGGGATTAATGAAAATAGACAGAATAGATTTTTCTCCTCTGTGCCATTTCTTCCATGGCGAACGACATTTTAAAACAAAGCAACACTCACCATTAATGCTCCAAGTAGGCTTCAGCTGCTGTCTAAGAAGTCCAATATTGTTATAGCAGGCCACGGCAGCATCCAGTGCATTTCGTCCTTCCCAAGGAAACGCTGATGCATGGGCTGCCTTGCCCTTGTAGGACACTTTGACCACTAACAGTGTATAGAACTTCGGATAGAGCAGATTCATGTTTAGTGGAGCTAGCATAAGGCAGCAGTCTATGCAACAGAAGGTACCTTGGGACACCATGTTTATTTTCGTACCACCACCACAATCTTCACCAGGTGTGCCAAGCAAGGAGACCTAAAGTAAATGATACATTTATAAACGGTTATCAGGACAGAAAAGTCTAGCTCTAGCCAGGGCTAGCTGGAGTGTTATATAACAATAAATAGAGACAGTACACTAACTAGTAAAGGAGGTTCTCTATATTGGTTACTCCCTTCTAATCGTTTTATAAAAGAGTGACCCATCATTTAGGAAAGCAGAACCAGGTAACTGCACTGGGCAGCAACATCTGTGAAAGCACCGAAGAGAACACACGCACACACACACACACCTGGGGACCCTAAGTAGCTGAGGGCCTCTTAATATTGGGCAAATGATCGTGTTATAATTTTTTTTAAGATTTGAAGCCTTTATCAGGTAAATACTTTAACTGCAATGCACTCCAGATTAGAGAATTGTGGAGTTTTAAGATAAACCATTACATGAAAGCCCAATTAATCAAACAACAGTTTTCATTTACTGATAAGAAAAACCGATTTACTATATTTTGACAATATTTTTCGCAGAGAGAGAACTCCATTGCCATATCAAGCAGTTTGATGAATAGATTCAGGAAAGGGTTGTGTACACATCTCTCTTCAACAGTGCACAATGCTGATATAAATATTTCCCTTCCTCCAACGATACATATAAAGCTACACTACTGCTGCAATAAGCATTATAAATACATTTTACACAAGGCTAGTAATAATTAAATTAATTTCAGCGATAACATTTTCCAGTCATAGAAAAACTACTGGACACACATTTTGGTCTAATGGACCAAATCAGGTCATCATGACTGTCTGTAATTACAAGTTCTTTTAGTATAAATATAAGTATGTTTTCTTGGAGTGTGGTATGTTTGAATTACACAATATATAAAATAAGTGCTGCATCTATAACTGTAAAAGTGTTTTATAGTGCATCTAGACAGACAGCAATAATCTGACGATACATGTCACTGACACGTATTGTCAGACATGACAAAAAACCTCTCCATATGAACAGGCAAAAAAAGATGGCTGCAATAAACAAAGACCAAAGCTAGGCTAGCGCTGTGGACTGCCAATTGCGCCATAAGCAAAAAACCAATTTCCAAGCATCGAAAGAAAAAAAATGAATCCTTCACTAAATTGGCGAAACGTAAAAACCACAACTTAAGCCAAGACTCCATATATGCTGCATGCGAATTCGACAAAAATGGAAAACATGTAAACACATGATGTAATTCCACATGGGCGACAAAATGGATTGCTCCATGTAGCAATTGGTGCTCTGGATGGTAAAATTCTAGATTCAACCGTCTGATTCTAGTGTCCGAGCAGGCTTTCCCAAGAAAAATAGGTCAGAAGGTGAGGGGGTGTCCAAAACACATGGATACCGCAATGTTGCATACGCTACCACAATGTCACATATGCATTCGGATACCGCATACCATGTATATGGAATTTCTGTTTACTTCACAAATTCATAAATACAAACATCGCCAGTACCAGACATAACTTTCTACCTTACAAATCGGAAAGACAGAGAGTTCCATATTAAATATTAAGCCGAGATTCCACATACACGGAATGTGACATTGCAGTATACAATTTGTGTGCTTCCATATAAACCAATATCCATGCATTTTCAGCAATCACCATCATATGAGGGCGATACTTCACCAATAAAAACAGGTTTATGGATCAGTTGTACAAAGCTGCAATTTGGACTAGTTAGCCATGTTCTTGACATGAAAATCTTCAGCAAAATATACCGAAAATGTTTATATAGAATCATGCAAATCACATCCCACATATTTATCGACCAGTGTTTGTCATTGAGTGATCCGTTGCAGTTGCAGATGTGGAATCATGCCCGTACGTTTACATGTTACATTTCTTGTCGTATTTGCATAATGAATACCATGTATATGGAATCTCAGCTTTATGTGAATATGACAAGAAATGGAACACAGCTAAACATACGAGCATGATTCCAAATGTGTGATTTGTGAATGCGACAAAACAGATAGCTCAATGTAGTGATCCGTGGGTATCGAGGGTTGAAACCTGAATTTCATGACACAGACAGACTTTTCCAAGGAAAATAGGTCAGGAGGGGTGTGTGTCCGAAAACGCATGGATACCACAGTGTCACATATACTGCGTATATGGAATATCGGCTTTAAGATTCCATATAAGTGGCAAAAATTTAAGAGCATGTTAACAAAATGGACGAGGGCTTCAATATGTTCGGATGCGCCATACAATTTGTCCTGCAGCTGCGAAATAAATAAACAGAAATGCTCCATGAAGCAATTCATGCACCAACTTAGTTAATTAGTTAAAATTTTAATGGGGAATCCAGAAAATGACGTCAGGGATGAGTCTTTCCCAAACAATTTTGTGGGATTTCACAATGTAAGACAATAAACTTCTTCCACGTAACATAACACCTGAACAAAGCCTAAACTATTGTTGGAATTTCCCCCATCGAATTGTAACTCCAGATTATGTTTTCTTTACTTTCTGCGTTTCCACTGTTTTTAGTTGGGATCTGATCATAAATGTGTGGTGGAAGGAGTTAAGTTTCATGTTGGGTGATTGGTTAATAATATATATGCTTCATCCATCCCTACTTCACCTGACTCAAGTCATATACTACTCTGATGTTGTTAATAATGGAACACTCTAGAATAGTTATTAGTGTGATTGCTTAGCATGACTTATGATATTCTCGTATGATATATGAGGGGGAGGGCTTCCTCTGTGGTCTAGGTGGTAGCATGTTGGACCACAGATTACTACCATCTGAGCTCAAATCTCAGCGTGGGCATATCTGAAGGGCGCTTCATCTTTGACTTCGCTTCATTACCTTTGGAGGTCCCTCGGCCCATTTAGCCTACTATGTGCACAAAAAGTGGCCGTAAAACATCAATCATCATCCTATGAGGGCGATACTTCATCAATAAAAACAGTATTATGCTATGGATCGGTCGTACAAAGCTGCAATTTAGACTGGTTAGTCATGTTCTTGACATGAAAATCTATACCGAAAATGTTTATATAGAATCATGCAAATCGCATCCCACATATATGGAATCTTAACTTCACCATACGGGTTCTTTCTGATATTTTCCTGTTCGCAGAAATTTATCGACCGGTGTTTGTCATTTCTACTTGTGTACATTTATATAAATTTCCTAAATATGAATCAAAAGCTAAATCAGAAATGGACTAATGGAGAGAGAAAAACTGGAAAAATAGTGAGCTTACAAAGCCACGACTTTTAAAAGCTGACAGGTTGGTGACCTGTCTTTGGTTATTTAATAAAAATAGACTTTTCAGATGCAACATATACGTACTAAGATGTCAAATGTTCCTGTAAGTGGAAAAGATGACTTGGTTAAGCACCAAGGATCAGCAGACCATTGACAATTGGTAGTTTTACCAAAACACCAAGTATTACTATAATATATATCATCATTATAGACATTATTTATGTGCTTCTAAATTTATAGCTTAAGCTTTAACAGGTTTCAGGCGACACAAAAAAAGGCTAAAAGAATTTTGGTTCTTTAGCCATATTGGCTAAACGAGATATTAGTCAGCACTAGCCTAGCAAAGGTTTGTTTCATATAAATAATACATCAATAATGTATCAGACACAAACCTGTGACAAAATAAAATTGGAAAGACTGTTACCTCATCCATAAGATAAAATAAATTATTCACTACATCATAAGTGAGTTGCCCAATGTTCTTAAATATATATATATATATATATATAGGGGCCTCTCTCTCTCTCTCTCTATATATATATATATATATATATATATATGTATATAAATGTTCTAAATGCTTGTTATTGTTTTCTTATAACTTTTTATCACAGAAAGGTAAGTTTGTAGATATGGCAGTTTTCGGACACTTAACATCTAAGCAACCCCAAAATTTTATGTTTTCATATTAGAAAAGTAGAATCCATTTCAAAACATTTATCCAACTTCAAACATCCCATAAATGTGCATTTCATTCTTAATTATATATATTTTTGCACCATATATTTTCTGAAAGTGAAGCATGGGTCACCAGGCAGAATTCGGACACTTCACTATTTTTTTTAATAAATTGCAAATTCAAGAAAACAACCAGAGGAACTATTAATAAATGTCATATACTACTTAAATAATATACAAGGACATTAACTAGAACTACTAGAATGACACTAATCACAATTTGATACTTGTTCATCTTTCTGATGATAGTTTTTGGGTCTTCTGAATATAATAAAGTGAATTTGTTAATTATTAAATAATGTCTTGTGTCTACGCATGGAATTTCTTGTGTTATTCATTACTTCTTTAATTAATTTCATGTCATTGAACACTATTCAGCTTTATTGTATTTATTGTAAAGATGATATTTCAATTTAGTGTGGTGTCCGAAAACTGAAAGGTACGTTTAATTCGCATTGCAGTATTCAACGAATCATATTGCGTTTGAGATTATATTCAAAATGGCAGCATTTGAATAAAATCGTACCTTAGTCAATATGTTTTGGCAAAAAACACACGAAATAAGACTAATAAGAGACTGTGAGATGGTTCAAATGAAGCCTTGGTTCTTACTACTACTGCATAAGAGCAAGAAACGTCTCCTATGCTGAACAATGAAGGAGTAATTGAAATTGTTTTATACCTTAACGGAGCGTTACACGAAACAATTTTTAATTTTCACTGCAAGAGGAGAGTCATGTGTGTTGAACATCATTACTTTATGTGAATATGTCACTGATTTTTGTGTGCCTCAAACGAATTTGTAACGAAGTGTCCGAATTCTAGCAGTGTCCGAAAATGCCAATGTCTACCCTATTATTGTTCCCATGAAATTTCCATATATTCTGCTACGTTTAGGGTATCACTAAGTGACTAATGCTCCACACTGATGTTTTTCCTATTCACTTAATGTACTTAACCTTTTATCATTGATAATTAATGACACAAAAAAAAACATTATAATGATTATTAGTATAATGAATATCTATTAGGTACGGTTTCCGTTTTTGCAATGCAACTCCCTAATTTGATTAACTGAATGATGGATTACAACTACTATAGGATCTAGATACTAGACTAGTTCAGTTAACAACTCTCTAGTCTACCGTACGCCGGGACTGCGTAAGGTCACATAAGCCTGATATCATATGGCACATACTTTGCCTCGAAGTTTCTTTTTCCGTAAACATTCCTTTATGCTCAGTGCAGCTGCGATGCTGGCGGCACATTTCAGGTTATGTCCAGCTGCATGGCCGACTTGTTCTGTAGAATCGTACTCGCACAAGAAGCATACATGTGGCAGTCGACTGTCACCACTCGATTCTCCGTTACTCGAGATAGGACCATCGTATGTAAATACGGCCCGGAAACCAGTGTCTGCTACAAACCTCCTTTCGACATCGAAACCTTCTCCTTCGAGAAGGTTCGTCAGGTATTCGTGTGCCTTTACTTCGTGAAAACTTGATTCGGGATTTTCCCATAAGAACCGGGAAATACCATAGATCACGTCACGTTGTAAAGAAAACACCTCATCGATAACTCCTCTCCAAATGCCCGAATTGCCAGCCATATTGATGCCCTTCTCTTTTACCAATACAAGTTAAAATTGCTGAGGTCATTCTCTCTCTCTCTCTCTGTGTGTGTGTGCGTGTGTGTGTGTTTGGGTGTGTGTGATATTTAGCCTCGAAAAGGATGGGTAAACATATTAGTTATTACACGGTAACGCATAACTATATCATGTAATCTTCCTAGCTAAACAGATTTTTAAACATTACATATGAGGCAGAAAATGCATTTTTATACCTTATAGGCTATTTTTAAAACACCCACGGGGGCCACCTGATCGATGTTCATATACTGATATATTAATACTAGATCTAAATCCTGCACATTTAAACACACTATCTATAATTATTATTGAGTAGGACATATCAAATCTGTATAAAACATGTTATATTGTAATTAAATCAAATATTTATTTATATGCGATGCGATTACAATTATTCTCATAATTTATTCATAAATTAATATCCCAAATGTGTGCGTGTTATTATTTTACTTGTTTATTTAATTCATTATTTATTAGTGGAATGTCAGGAAAATGTCAAACGGTGGATGCCTGAAATTTGAATCAAGAATTAAGTATTACAATTCTCTATATATAAGTACACCCTATATCTCTGTATATACATTTTTTATGTTTTAATATGTTTTTATCGTATTTTAAATTATTTTTGCTTCACACACACACACACACACACACATTATATTTTTTATGTGTTTTTATTGTATTTTTTTAAAGCTTCTTTTATCGATAATTTATTTATTTCACGTCCTTTTATTATGACGTAGGTGATGAGCTGGGTGACGTAACGTCGGACGTAATGAGGTTCTCGATCTGAACTGAAATTTACTCAAATATAATATCAAAATATTTATTACTATCTATAATGGGATAAAATAAAACACACACACACAATTATTGAATTATCAGTCATAATTAATATTGACGCCAATACTTATATCTGTGTAGAATAGTCTTTGTGACGGAGAAATGTAAAAGAATTGTCATTATTGTTTTCTAAATCGTATCTATAATTAATTATTCGTAATTTATCATCCAGTTCAAAGTATTGAAAGAATAAGATATCAAATATCATTATATATATATATATATATATATATATATATATATATATATATATATATATATATATATATATATATATATATATATATATATATATTTTGAAATAGACCCAAGGCTTGTGGATATTTTCATCCATTAATTAACCCACTCGATCAGTCATTAATTAACCAGAGCTTGTTTTAACGACTTAATTTTCTATCAACACGACAATCAAAACATCAATTATAATGTTTTCCCTCACAGTCATAATATAAAAATTACATATTTAGCTAACCAGTGGTTTAGAAATATCTACGCCGACACAATTATATGAACCCATAAAACTTTTAGTCATATATGTTGGGATCGAGATCCAAACAATGTCCTAAAATTTATGTACGGCAAGTTAGTCACATTAGACATAATCAGGAGAGAAATTACTGTCACTGAGAATTCATTTAAACTCAGGAGCAGGCTATCTATATAGAAGGTTCCATAGCGCACTCACCTGCAGATCTCGATAGTTGTGGGATGTTTCATCTGATGGGACAATTTTTCTATTAGTCGCTGCTCATCAATATGTCAGAGATTTGATCAATGCTAAGCTGAAAAGGTACTCACTAATTTATAATCGTATCACTCAGGTGTCAATTTTACTAGGTACCAGAATTGCCGTCTTAATTATAGGATGATGCGGGTCTACTACTCATCTAGTACAAGGTATAGGCTCCAGAATTTAACACGTGTATATATATACAGTATATAGCCCTTGGGCCACCTTAAGTGGTCGTTAAAGACAGGTGGCCTTTTAAGGGAGGATCTGAACTGTGACCGAAATGGACTGGTGTTCGGTAGATAATATAACTAAACACAAGAGAACTTTACATGCATTAATTTGCATTTTTATTACGGTTAACAGATTTGAACAATGATTTATAATCAAATCCCATTCGTCCATTAACAATACATGGAACGATTATGACTATTTTAATGTCATACACTTTTTAGCCGTATTGATATACAGTTATCACAGATTTTGGTGTTTTCCACAATTACCATTAGTCAATGGTGACGCTATGATTAACTCGAGGACGCACAAGCTCTAGTACAATTCAAAGACAACAAAGGCAGGTTAACTACTCTGATTGTAATGGAAAAAAAAACACTCTTTTGTTCCCACTTTGGATGTGGAAGGAGCCATTGTTATGTGATAAGTATTGTGCTGTATTTAGAAACAGCAATTAATGCACCAACTATAAGGACGTTTCAGCTTGGGAACCGTCTATTTTCAGGATTTCCTCACTCGTATCAGCTTGGGAATAATCGGTTTCAGGATTTACTCACTTGTATCAGCTTGGAAATCATCCAGTTTTAGGATTTCCTCACTTGTATTAGCTTGGGAATCATCAGTTTCGGGATTTCCTCACTTGTATCAGCTTGGTTATCATCTACTTTCAGGATTTCGTCACTTGTATCAGCTTGGAAATCATCCAGTTTCATGATTTCCTCACTTGTATCAGCTTGGAAATCATCCAGTTTTATGATTTCCTCACTTGTATCAGTTTGGGAATCATCAGTTTTGGGATTTCCTCACTTGTATCAGCTTGGGAATCATCAGTTTCGGGATTTCCTCACTTGTATCAGCTTGGTAATCATCTAATTTCAGGATTTCGTCACTTGTATCAGCTTGGAAATCATCCAGTTTCATGATTTCCTCACTTGTATCAGGTTGGAAATCATCCAGTTTCGGGATTTCCTCACTTGTATCAGCTTGGAAATCGTCCAGTTTTATGATTTCGTCACTTGTATCAGCTTGGGAATCATCAGTTTCGGGATTTCCTCACTTGTATCAGCTTGGGAACCATCTACTTTCGAGATTAGTGAACGAGTCTGATTTGAAGGAAGGTTCGGCTCCGTTAAGACAGTATACATGGTATTATCATCACCAGTATACATATGGTATTATCATTATCAGTATTCATTATATTATTATCATCATCAATATATATGGTATTATCATTATCAATATAGACGGTATATTATCATCACCAGTACATGGTATTATCATTATCAGTACGTGGTATTATCATCACCAGTACATGGTATTATCATCACCAGTATATTTTACATGTCATCTATACTGACGCTCAGAACAACAATTAACGTACAACGTTTCTTTTCCATTCCTGTATTTCGATATTCAATAGATCTATATCAAATTATCTAAAATTCAAGTTTACCCTTCTGTGGTCTCTGTATTTTATTAACTCTACGAATACTAGCTAGGTGTTGTATATATAGTTCAGTTGGTTTTTTGTTTTACTTGCCGAGAAACTATATTAGCCAATTAATGCATGCGCTTTCAGAATCTTTTTTGTTATAAGAGTGTGCACTCCTAACTTAAAATCATATTTCAAGTTTTCAGACAGCTCTCTCTCTCTCTCTCTTCTCTATATATATATATATATATATATATATATATATATATATTTTTCCTAATCCCACCCAATACATAATTGAATTAAATAATTAAACGGTCATAACTCTTATTTGGGTTTATAAACTAAAGCACCAATTATAAGCTAATGAAAACCATACATAATATTAAAGATCTTCTATGACTTGACAGCATATAATATAAGTATTCTATAAAAGGTAGTTTACATTAAAGTGAAAATAAACCAGGTAATTTTTAAATTTTTTACCACTGACATGATATCCCATATAGTCTATCTCTATGTCAGTATGTGCACTAGCTCTATCTATAAAGTCTAGATCTATAAAAAGGGAAATTACTTGTCCACTTCGTTTATTACATGTCTATTTCATTTATAAGCGTAACATCACATATTCATAAAATATTATGGTCACATTGTAACGACTATTTGTCGGTACTATGTAAACAAACGCAGGGTTTTGTTTCATTTAGTCTCGATATAATCCAAACGGATTAAGAGGAATTGTTATGAATTTTGGAAATGCCTTAATCTGTGATCTCGTAAACTCACGCAGTTAGCGAATCTGACCAATCAGCGGCGACCATCGACCACGTGCAAATAACTTTGCGGTATGTGTTTTTGGCTGGTGTCATGGCCGCTCATGTTAAGAGGAACTTATTCAAGTTGTTTAATGTGTCTTTGTCGAAATATTCCACCCGAAGCTGAGTGATGTCCACCTGAAAAGGTAGAAAGCATGTAATTACGCATAAGCATTATCCACGTCTGTTGGTAAACAGCTGTCGATGGTGGAAATGCCCTTTTAATCTAGTTGAAATCGGAACGACCCAATCCGTTGAGGTTGACAGTTGACTGAATCACTTGACGTTCCGTGTTTATCGACCTGTTTGTGTTTGGTGGTATCCAAGCCTGGGCGCGAAACTTGTGTTATTGGCGGTTATATTATGTGTGGTCAGTGACTGTCGGTTGAACTAAACGACAACAGATGGATCAAATAACGGAAGGCAGTTTTTTCCGCGATTCTGTAGATTATTTATTTACTATTTTCCGACTGATTCTAGAATAATTCTTTTACATCTAAACTATCATAATCATTCCTCCATCATCTCTTAGATTGACTTGCTTGATACATATACCGGTACTTACAATACTATAGTTATGCCATTTAAATATCATTTTTAAGGATGTTGATTGTTATTGCACATATTGAAACGTTCCAGACTTAAGAATTCTGTAGCTAAGCTACTTGTCACAGTCTTGTTACTTGTGCCAGTTATGGACCTAGTTGTAGAATGTAGATCTAGGCTTTTCAATTTTGTAGAGTCAATTTTGAGGAGAAGTGGGGAGGTTCGACTACTCTACACTTCAATGTTTCGATATTAGTTTGCATGATACAGCAATCGATTAGTAGTACTTTTCTACTGGTCCCTTAAGGCTTATGGTTTAATGTTCCTAAGAAGGCATTGATCATATGATTTGTGACCCAATTCAGTGTTGTAAAGGTATTTACATAAGCAAAGTGGCAGGAGGGGTAGTTCGACCACAGTGCGGAGTGGATCGCCACACGTATATATACATGGTATAGACTTTTGAAATGTTGACAC
Source organism: Paralvinella palmiformis (assembly GCA_025642065.1). Lineage (NCBI taxonomy): Eukaryota > Metazoa > Annelida > Polychaeta > Terebellida > Alvinellidae > Paralvinella > Paralvinella palmiformis. The sequence goes on from JAODUP010001258.1 coordinate 56,370, forward strand.
CTGTAGCATCAAAAAGATATTATCTTTATTTAGGACTTGATATGCAATTAACTTCTATGTATAATGAAATCTCATCCTGTAAATATATCGTGTCAATAAACTACTACTACTACTACCAGGAGAATTTGACACAACTATCAGTCGCTAATTGTATTTGGTGAAGTATTGTTGCAAATTGTTTCAAAGTTAACACAAAACAAGTGATAAATTATGTTCCAGCCTAAAACTATTAAGTGTAATAAATAAAGAACAGGGTTTTAATGTTGTGGGCGATTCTCCCCGCCTGGTCGAACCTCCACACTTCTACCATATATATATATATATATATATATATATATATATATACTAGTACTGCTAAGTGACATATATTCATGGATTCAGCATTCATATATTATTTACAGCATCCTGTGATCAATAAATAATACCTGCAGAAACAACACACATAAATATAATATATTTTTTACTAGTATCATTCTTGACAGTTTGCTAACGATGAAAAGAAGTTAGCTTAATGAATCAGTATAAGCTGAGTTAACTCTGTGTGATGTGAGTATATCTTACGAAGTGGCTATATTTCTGAACCCTTGAGCACATTCTGTGAACTATTGGTTCAACACTCCCTTTTTCAGCACAATAAGAGCATGTGCCTCAGGTTCTATAATTAGTATAAATAGGTTCTATAGTTAGCCATCCTTCAGTCAGTAAAGAAGGTATGTCTTGTAAAATGTATTTAACATGTATCCATCGGTATTTTCAAATTAAACAAGTTAAAATTTTGGACAAAGGGTGGTGTTTAAAATTATACATTAGATAACAATAGTATGGGATAATTAGTCCTTCTCGACTAGTCCGCTGTTTTTGATGTCATTGATAATATAATCTTTCAGAGGTGTATCGAATACCCTTTTGGATTGACTAAAAGTTCCCATGCATCTTGGAAAACAATAAATTCGTTTTCCAGCTCCTGGAAATGTCCTTGAAGTTGACAAAATCATGAAATATTCTGGAAAAAATATTGCCTTAGTAGTTCACTCGAATTCCATGACACATTGCACTTTCATTAATTAAACAGCTCATCTTGTAACATAGAGCCATGACAAATTAAACACAGTTAGATCTAGGAAATAAACAAGATTGAATGGAACAAAATTTCAGTTTGCTTTCGTTGTTGAAAAAATGTGGGATGATAATTTTTCTTGTAATCCAAGATTCTGCATAAACAATCAGAGGTTTCTAACCTAACATCAAGCTTCGGACATTTTCTGCTTGGTGCTGCAGTCGTAGCTGGATCGGTATGTTACCAGTAGTTTTCCAAAACTGACCCTGGACGATCTATGAAAAGCCAATATTCAGCTCTATCTGCCAGACTGGTGGACTCAACCTTATGGAGCTGAAAGGAAATATGCACACTCACTTGTTGTTGTAACGGGCATCACCAGGGTGCTGCTGTCAACAGTATTGTCACTTCATACATCTATTATTCATTTAATGATGAAATATCGTCTTTAATGATTCACTGATGAAAATGGGTTCATGTTTTCTGTTGGTGGAAACCTAAGTTTGTATAAATTATACTTTTTACATTGTGTATATCAAGTATTGGGTTTCAAACAGGATTCTGGTATTGAATGGTATCAAAATAATGTGCATGGAACCAGCTGTTATGTGGACTTCACTTTAGATCTATCATAATGCTCACATTGTGAATATGTGTAGGTATCCCAAATAAAAAATTTCAACTTGTATAATGATATTAAAATTGAGCTCATAAGAAAGAGACTTATTGCTGAAGTAAAAAAAAAACTTTACTTGAACCAAATCGGTCCAGTAGATTATTTTTACTGACCATTTGTAGTACTGATTTAACCAAAAAATTAAACCACGCATATTTACGCTTAAACGAAAGCCATCTTTGAAGCCTCATATGTATTAATTCGCTGGGAGTTACACTTTTAGAAAATATCATGATATGTTCTCTATAATGCAATGTATTATTAAATGCTATACTATATACACAGGTTCATTACAAGCATGATAAATCTAACGATCAAATCGGCACATTACCCAAAATTAATCTTTTAAAACCTTGCAAAATAGCATGAAGTGCCATGTTTCATAAACTATAATTATGTAAGGATTACAAGTATTGTCCATATAATTATATTTTCTGTTAGCCATTAATATATAGAATATGGTTATTTAATTTCACAATCCTTTGATCAATATTAAAGATTGTGCAGTTGTTTGAAAACAACATGTGTAGTTTTCATAAATGTACGAAGGTTGTCAAACCATGAAAATAAAAAATGTGCAATAATTTTGTTAATATTCAGAATATCATCCTGAACTTTTAACACGGTGTACATGTCATTAAGATACAAACAATAACAGAATGCTGACTTGTTACACAAATTATTACCAAATTCACCAATGTCTGCTGAAATGTTCAAAAATATTCTAATGTATACAACTTCTGCGAATATTTTATTTATGACAGAATATTTGCACCCATTAGCATTTAAAACTACTACCTCAATATCAGCAGCAAAAACCAGTTCACTCAGAACTTGAGCAACATCATCTGTCCTCGGGCATCTGTAACAGTCTGTAACCCTCTTTAAAAACTGAATTGTTGCCACCTCTGAACTACATATTCATATGCCACTACAACTCGTGAGCCCTGATTCAGGCCAATTATTAAATGTAAAGGTATCTACTATCTTGCTTTTTTTGTGTGGATTTTATAAGTTATCTGATTCAGTCAAAATTAGTTTTCTTTGTTTGGTTTCGGTGAATTCTTGGTCTAAGTCAAAATCCATCACTGTATTAGATGTTGGATTTTTAATCCAATGTGGCTTCAGCATAGGCAGTGCTGGGAACAGCAGCCTTGTTCACCTTCAACCTTGTGACAGCTGTCCAGCTCCAACTTCAGTTGTAACAGGTCGGCTTATGCCATATCAAGTTGGCAGGGGAATGGCATTCATAGCCATGATCACTGACCAGAATAAGTCCAGTGTACCAGCAGCTGAAAATCAATAATGAATTGTTCTTAAATCACATCATATGTAACTGACATTTACTATTTAGTCAAATTGAACCTGACACTCACTGATTCAGTGTATGTCACTATGTCTATGTGTACTGTATTTATCTCATATATTATAAACTAAGGATTGAAGCCTTTTTAATTTAGATAAGTATATTGTAACAAGCACGGAATGTATTTATAATACAGTGTAACTTTTAAATAAGGTGACAAATTTGTATGATTTGTGCAGTCTGAATAAGCCGAATTGTATATATCAATGTATTATCGCCAAAACAAGCAGTACTGAAAAGGTCTTAAGACAAATGACAGGCATCTGACTTCAAAGGCAAATATCTTCAAACCTACTGAAATCTAACTAATTCAAACTACTCTAAAATAAAATAGTTTAACTAATAATAAAGTACATACCCATTACGGTCCGCAAAGCTGAGGTAAATTCATTTTTAAATCAATATCCATTACTGTCAATAAATCGGAACCTCTGTATTTCTGAGTAGAATTCAAGATGGCACAATTTACTGTGGAAGCGCATGAATATGATCTCTTTGCCGATTGAACATAATATATATCAAACTACTGTTTGTATAACTTTATAAAGTATATATTTCTCTTTCAGGTGTTATATGTCCCTTTTTTGTTTTATTTCCACAAATATATTTTTTTCTTGTCTTAACATTTCATTTCGTTTTTTGGGGAACTATTTCTTCTCACACCTAATAGTGACATATACCATTAGAAAGGTGGGGGAATGCTGATTCTAATGCATATGAAGACAATTATAGGGAGTAAATGGTCAGCAGCAAATACTGCTGTTTGTCAGGGGGATGTTGCGCCGGCCATGGTGACAACGCTTCAGAAACGCACTGGTGCTCTTCGATAGACACATCGTTTACTGGCATGCCATTTACCAAAAACACACTCGATGTAATAAACAAATTTAATGACCCAGTAAATACTTATGTCTAAAGCATCCAACTTTGGTGAGTAATGCAACTGGTATATATATATATATATATATATATATATAATTATGGTTAGCAGTGCTGAATTTAATCAGAATTTCTCGAAGATTCATCCTTAGACCCTTTCCATTAAGTGTTAGCCATTCCACCACAGGATTGCCGATGCAGTGACCCCTCAACCCAGGTGTGACCAGTCCTCAGACTGAATGGACCACTCAACCACAACTCCCATGGTTGCAGTACAAATATTGACTTCTTGCGTGCCACGTAACACACGGTCTTATTGGTTTTGTTTAATGAAAGAGGTAGAACATTTGGCCTCCCCTATATCGGAAAGCACATTTCATCATTTTGTGATCATATCCAATGCCTATAATGTCAGTGTGCATACATCCCAGGCCTTCTGTACTTCCTATATTTGAAGTAAAATGCCTATATTTCCTATATTTGGGTAAACTATCAGGGCCTATGAATAAATGGTTGTGAATGCCGAGTTAACCGGGTATCTCACAGGTCATCACAGATGGTATTGTTTAGATATTATTTTGTTATGACAATGCGGTTGGTTTTATATATGCCTAGGTTATATATCTGGAGAGCTCTAAATAGTAATTAGTAGCTGGTAGCTCCTATATATTTTTATTTGGACTTTTGTGTTCTATTATTACTGGTATCCATAGTCAATTATACAATGCCAATTTTGTTTATTTATTGGCAACACTAACAATGCCGTTCATATATGGATTGTAAATCCTACAATATACACTACAATGGTATATTATTATTGCACAGGTCCATATAGTTGGGACGATGCACGTAGAAGTTGTAACACACTCAGTGTGCCATTTTTATGTTCTCCCCAATATTTGAATATTTTCTTCTGAATTTCATGATATTTCTTTTCTTGGTGGCGCTTGGGTTTTGATTCGCTCACCCCTTGACTCATCATGGACCAGTGTGATCAGCAGACGTGGGGGTCAATTCAGATCCAGAATTGGAATTGATTATTTAAAAAAATAGAATTGGTATTTATCAATTTGGAATTGGACTTTCCTATAACAAAATTTAATCCCCAAATTAATTTACTATTTAATTTTTTAATTCAGAAATATTTCTTTCACAACAATCCTACTTGGAATATAAACTACTCGGAGTATGCAATCCAAGTAGGTACTCGGGGTAGTACTCGGAGTACCTACTCATGGTAAAAAGTAGTAGGTAGAAAAGAATCAGTGAAAGTGGAAATTGGAATTGAAAAATTTGGAACTGGTAAATTTGAATTGGAATTGACCAAATGGAATTAATTGGAATTGACCCCATGTCTGGTGATCAGCATGTAAAATTGCATGTGAGGACGCCCAGGCTTGTTTAGTCTGTTGTGCCACCCTTGACATCATTGTTCGTAAGGATACTGAGTCCATATACACTCTAGGCTGATTGGGGCTACCCATTGCTGATCAGGTAAAAGGAAACAGGAAAAAAGTAATGGACAAATTGCAAGTTATTAATATGATTTTATTGCAGATTTATCACACGACTTGTGACGTATCTTGAAAATTCATTCATATGTGCAGTATATATATACATTTTATACCACATGCAGATTCCATACCACATTATCACATACACAATACATAAATGAGAACCTCACATAATTAAACACATTTAATTTAATAGCATATATTGTCGTTAGTCGTCACTGTCCATATATCTCTGGTATATAAGAGGTTACCAGTTCGAAGTCTGACGTTAACACTTACCTTTGGGTATCTCAAAATGTTGGTCATGTATATAATGTTGTCTGTCAGGTGTATAATGTCAAATTTGAGGTATTTGGGAAGGGTGAGAGAACAATCTGTAGCTTATAGGTAGGAAGAATAGTTGTGTATTTTCACTTTGCCCAAGGTGAGTAAATTAAGTGTAACTGTAGTACATTGCAGTGTTTTTGTTACATATGAACAGCCTATATTTGTTCTAGAATATCCTATATTTTGAGTGACATTATTGGCTGGGATGTATGAGTGCGTAAATAAAGCATGTCTATAGATTATATGTGTGATATGGTCAACAGATGTCATATATATATATATATATATATATATATATATATATATATGGTTGTAGCTATGACATAAGGCAACCTGGTAGGCTAGAATGAGTATAATCAATTCTCCTCAAAAGCATGCAATTTATTGTTGATATTTTAGTCCACTTTTTGAAATCTTATTTAAAGTACACAGTTATCTATGTTTATAAATAGTGAACTATTGTTGATGACGTGTAGATTTGACATCAGTAAATAATGACATGCAACAGTTTCATCATATACTAACTAAGTAGTTAAGTAACAATAAGTTGCTGGGCCATCCAATATTATTGTGACAATAGTTAGCTGGGTTGAGAAGCCTGACAGCTGAAATTATGATTCCTATGAGAGGATATTTGTTGATAACAAAGATTGATAACTTACATTGGCTGCACCCGAGATATATGGCCAAGTGTACCCAGGTGAATAAGTTGTTCTGATGAAACAGACCCAAGTAACACTGACATTTGAACTCTGGAGTTATGGAGAATACTGCACTACAAAGGCAGCTTAGCTTGTTCATTGAATGATTTAACTGATGGAAAGACATCAATTACGCATATTAAATATTTGTATTATAATATGCGTAATCGATGTCTTTCCATTCAGCATTTTTTAGTGAACACTAAAAAATGCTGATCACAGTATAGTAGATGAAGTCAGACATGTTTGAAACAGGGTTGGGAGGTTTTTTACACAGACGTTATTAACACTGTTAATTAAGATAAAGACTTAGCACTTCTGTCACACCCTGCATCACTGTTCTCGAAGTGTTTAAAGTATCACTGACAATGTTGTTTATAGTCCAGATCTAGAAGGTACCCATAATTTGTGGGGGGGGGGAAAGTTTTTATTCAGCTTAGCCTCTTGTATATTTCAGATATGGAAGGGCGATCTCTTCGGGGTAGTTACTTTGGCACAGCTGATGAAAGGCAAGATGAATTCCTTGTAGCTTCCACAGCAGAAGATGTGTTCTGTTATGATGACTTAATTTCTGGTTTGGAAAACTTTCAGGCAGTTTCTGGCACAGGAGACCAACTGAGCGCGTACAGTGATGGCTATGTGGCGGCTTCAGAAGTAGGTGATCCTGCTTTGGAAGCATTACGGCATGGTTTTGGGGGATGGACGCGTTATCCAACAGATGACAGCACTTTGGGTTATTCTGCGACCAGTAATGACAGTGCTCCCTTGTCGTCACCGTTATTTACCACGGATGGTTACATCAGATCGCTGAGCCAGCCAGACTCGCAGAATGACATTACGGACGAGTTTTATCAACGGTCGCGAAGTTGTTCTGAGCACTTCGATGTCTTCAGTGACATGTCTGCGTGCGACCTGTCAACATTTGCACAGAGGGGTCGTGAAACCTATTCTGAGGCCTTAGGACAGTGGAACAAAGTGGAACCATCAGAACCAAAAATATATGATCCCTTTGGCACTGCTGGTCTCCTGCAGCAACATCAACACCAGCAGGCACCTGTATTGCCACCACCACCACAGCCTGTTTCCTGCACCACTCCCAGTTCCGACCTTCCTAGACCTGTACCAGAGCAGTCAAAGCAGCCGTTCAGCACTGTCATTCCTGATCCAGTGAAAGTATCTAAGAAGTCTAAGCCAAGCTACTCCGAGGTTGCCAAAAACAATCCTGAATTGAGATCCGCTCCCAAGCAGAAGATGCATCACGTTGATGTGAAACACAGGTGTAAAAAAAACGACTCAAGCAATGGAAAGCCACACCATGTTCATCATAATGTTTCTCATGTGCCAGACTGTTTTCATTCCAGGAGAGCGTCGGAATTAGAACCAAAAACAATAAAACCAAACTCACGATATGGCCTTGATACATTTGAGGAACCTGTCTTCAGCCAAAGATCTGTTGGAGATCAGTTGTCTTGCAATACAAATGAGAGTCCACATCATTTTAAAGATGGTACGAACAGTAGCAGTAGTAGCTGCTGTGATATACAAGAACCTGGTTCTGTTGACCACTTGAAAGAGTCAGCGAAAGCAGAACAGACCACAGTAAATTCTTTTGGTGATGCTTTTCATAGAGAGATGCATGATGAAGTCAACTGTGATACACAAAAACACAATTCACGTCCAGAAAAGCATGTCCATATTAACAATGGGGAAGTGAAAGAAAATCCAGTAGATTCCCGTTTACCTGGAATCAGCGTTGAAGATTCATGTAGACCTAAAAATAAGCCTGTTGATGAATGGGCCAAGAAGCATGATAGGTCAAAGGGTGTTCGGTCATCTTCTTCAAAACAGCAAGATGCCGAGCATGTTTTCTTTGATCCAAAGAGGATTTTTAGGCACTAAGTCTCAGCCCAGCAGATCGCACAGTGCATCGGCAAGCACGAAGGGGTATATACCGAACAATCAGCACTCGCAAACACTGCACAGACCAAAACAGCAAGATCCAGACAGTATCCTGAACAATGACAAGCCGAACACAAAATCTAATAGTAATATCAACAAGTCGTGCTACATCAACAACAACCTGCGAGAGCCCTTGAGGACATCAACGAAAAAGCAGGTGAATGCCGATGCCCAGCGGGAATCGGTGAACGCTAGCGAACATGCCCGTGTGGATAGTCATTCTGTGCCTGGTCATGATACCTCTTGTTCTGATTCCACACATCGGCAAAAAGCAAAAGAATCAGTTACCCGCAATAAGCCCCCAGTATCTACCAGAGTAAAGTCCACCAAGTCAAAATGGGACTGGCAGAATTTGCTCGGTAAGTGATAATAGATATATTTTGGTCATCTTAAGAAATTTCATGCTATGTTAATCCTTACAATACTTTGGTATTGTTCTTAAATTAATGTTATATTCAGATATGCCATATAAAATGAAATTAACAAAGACTTACACGAGATGTAACAACAAAGGCATGGACTACACAGAATGATTACAAGAATAATTTCATACAGTTTCTAATCACTAGTTAGTTCAAGGCACTCCAATAGCATAATAGTTAGAGCACTGCATCGCAAGCCTCCAGGAAGTGTGTTCGAATCTGGCTTGTAGCTGTGTTTGTCTCTTTAGAGAGTCACCCCTTGGCTACATATATCCCAACTCAACCACAACCTTTTTACTGTGTACAAAGCGAGCTTGATCTTCGGGGTTTTTTCATACCAGATTGACTGGTGTTTATGTATTATCTTGCTTTCTGGAATAAGCCAATTCTGTAAAGGGGTTTGCCTTCTGCTAATCAAAATGCACTGCATTACCAGCCAGCTAAAGACTTGCGAAGCATGTCTGCCAGGCTGAAAGATCCAGAATGTAAACATCTCCATTTAAGGAAAAGACATCACATATCCTCCTACACACCAATAACATATTATATTGCTTGAATTAGCACTTTACCAAACCACTTTTGCACTTGAAATCGGAGGAGCAGCATAACCTTTAAAAGATGGTCTTCCCGCTGACCCCAATTTAAATCAAATGTGACAATTAAAAAAAAAAATGTGAGAATGACAGAGAAACAGGCCCACCCACAACCAAAACACCATGCACCATGGTGAGCCGAAATATAGTGATTTAGAACATAATGGTGAGAACGAGCCTTTCTTTCAATGAGAATTGTTTGCGTTTCTGTCAGTCTTTAAACGTATCTCCAAATTTCTTAAAATTGGATATAAAATTACAATTAATATTACTGGCATGTTCCAATCAAAGAAATAATAACTTCTTCAATTAAATGGTGATTATCAATGTCATTATCACAAGTTGTACACTTACACGGCACAGGTCCTGGAAAGTCCTGGAATTTGAAAATTTGGATTCCAGGCCTGGAAAGTCCTGGAATTTTTGTAGAGGTCCTTGAAGTTGAAAGTTCTGGAATTTGGACATATAGATCTATATTTCTAATCATAAATATACAGGAACTCAGTCATTACACTTCTTCCGAAATATGGGTGTATTTTTGCATGTTAAGAGCTTGTGAATCCATAAAAAAAGTCCTTGAATTTGACATTGGAAGGTTCTGGAATCTGAGATGTCAAAATGTGTATGAACCCTGTACAGTTAACTTCAACCGAGATAATGTCTAAAAGAATGAGCTATTAAAAGTTATTGGTTTAACAGGTTTTATTTCCCAATTACAACTGGAAAATCCATTGCTCTTTGATTTGCCAGATATTAACTAACCACACATGCATTCAGAGATTGACTCATGTTTACCTGTCTTTGGTTAGCCAGCTTGTACACCAGTCAGATTGTTTGAACATAAAGATCTGTTAAACGTTGTGTGTGTGTGTGTGTGTGATTTAAAATCAATAAAACCCAGGTGCAACTACAAGGTTCAGTATTTTTCAAAATTAGTTGATGAAGATCTTTGGGTTTTTCCGGGTGCTACAGGAAGAAATTGTTTATAAAATGTCCTGTTTAAAATAAATTTGGGATTTGCTGTTAAAGTGTTTTTCTTAACATGAAATCTAAACTAGCTCCAGTAAGCTATAGATGAATTCATTTGATAACTGTATTAGATAGAATATTGTTGTTTAGCATACTGAATGATGATGAGTGAGTGGTAACACATTAAAACATATTAATTTTTATAATCAGAACATTTTGTTTGTATTTAGAAAGTTCTATAGTACCACAAATAATTGGTATTTTTTTTGGTATAGCTTGTAAATATATTCTTGGCATTTTTATACTGTTATTAACCTACATGATGTTGTTTAGGGGTACTGAGACCCCAGAGTTATGCTTTATCCCAGTGCACATTCATTTTATTTAAGTTTTGTTCCCAGACCCAATTTTTATTCTTGTTCATATATATATATATATATATATATATATATTTATTCATCTTTTCTAAACTGTCACAGGTTATTTTGTCACATTTTGTCACAAATTTACCTGAAAAGATGATACTTGATTGATGGGTTAGAAAAAGAAAGGAATTTGTCTTAGGGGGAAGTGTAATAAGTAGACAATTTCCGAAACAGAAAGGTTATCGATGTGTTTATGTTGTCATGAGTTCACTCTCAAATGTACCGATCTATTTTTATATATATAACTGTTCTGTATTTAGTTTCACAAAGCCAGAAGTTAGACCATTTGTGCTAATGTTGGCCTGATATTGCTATTAGGAAGTAGCTTAGTTTAGATGTCTATAATGCGTACTGATAGATTGAATAATTGTTGTAAACCCTTTTTCTGTACAGCTTCAGTCGGGGAGGTTGTGAAGAGATCTGGTAAAATGGTGTCTTGTTGGGTAAATAGCCTATATATAGGTACAAACATGTGGTGTGGTGTATAGAGAAAAACAGATGTTGGTGCAGACATTGGGGGGGGCGGGAATTCCACATCAAATCTATCAATTCCAATTCCGTTTTTTACTGACTCTTTTTTACCTACTACTTTTTACCATGAGTAGGTACTCCACGTACCTACTCCGAGTTAGTACATATTCCAAGTAGGATTGTCACAGACAAAATATTTCCGATTCCATTTTTTTATTTATTTATTGATTCCATTTTTTTTTAAATAATCAATTCCAGTTTTGGAATTGGAATTGACCATCAATTCCAATTCCGGAATTGAAGTATATGGTAAACTGAGTATAAGTAATTCAGTGTGGCCAACTACTATTTTATATATATATATATATGAACAGGTTCTTAAACTTATTGATATGTGTCATCTTGTCAGTTTCTTTATTCATTTCTTTACTTGATGATAAACATAGCAACCAAACATGTGTGTTTCATGGAAGAAAGATAGATTAATTTTATGGTGTTTTTAAAAAAAAGATTTCTGACAGGCAGTCTATATATATGTGTGCAAAGTACTACATATAATTTGATCAGATGCAAAGCACAATAATAATTGAAAAATTGTCAATGGATCATAGACTTAGCCAGCCAGCTGTGCAGCCGTGTTTTGCATCGGCTGTCCACATAATCCTACTGTTTATTTCTGCACACCCTGGTTTTTTTTGCACAATCAAAAACCTTCATTTCTGGCTAAGCCTCTGCAATGGATATAAACATAATTCAAATATAGAATCTTGTACCACCACATGATTTGAAGAGACTCTTCAAAGTGTAGTTTAGGTAATCCTGTAATTGAATTCTTACACACAAATAAAAATTCAACTTTAAAAAACACAAATTACATTTTTACTATAACTAACATTTTACCTGGTCTAATAGAAATACTTGTGGGCTAGTAGAATATGAGTGTTATTAGCCCGCATATTTGGGGGATATCTTTGGAGAATATCTAATTTCTGTATACTCACAAAAAGCTGGTGCCATTAATTGTCTGTGTGTCTGAAGGTGCTGTGATTGGTTGCTTCACAGCCTGTTTATATATTTCGGCCAATGGTGAAGCATCTCATGGAGGAACTATGGGGCCCACTATTTAAATCTCCATTATCAAAATGCTTTATGGTTGTGCATCGCATCATGTCTTACTTGTCTTTTGTGTTGATTAATTTTTGTATTAAAACTACTGCTAAAATTCAGTATTTGCTTTCAAAATATTACGTCATAATCTTTCTCCGAAGTCTCCCAGATTGCTCCATAAGCTAACCTGTGGGCTAATTACTGGAAAGTGTTAGCTTCTAACCATGTGTTTTGGCAGTTTTCTTGGGTGTTTAAATTGTGCTGATTCATTGGGCTTTTTTCTTCTTCACATCTCATCAGGTGGTTTTAAGATAGAATCTCATGAACACAAACTAAAGAACAACCCGAAAAATGCAGTCATCGGTGAAATATGAAACTTTTGTCCAGTAATACAACACTCCCATATGCCAAGATTTTAGAATTTGTTCATCCTGTCAGCCTAATGTGATAAGAAATAACGAAATGGTAGCAATGACTGTACTATGTTTGAGGTTTACCAAGAAGCCCCTGCGTCTTCCTGTATGCCAAAGGAACTAACTAAAACGAGATGGCACTGAATGAGATTTTTGAGCCAGTGTGTTATTATGCCTTATTATACACTCACTCACTCATTCACTTGGGAAGCGATTATGTTTTAATAAAGTTCGATGTGAAATGAACATTTTCCGTGATATCTGTATTGCCGTAATTCAGGTGAATTGGCAGTACTGGTCTATCACTGGATGGCTTGGGTGGCAGAAGAGCTAGGGAAAGTCCTCTGGAATGTTACCAAGCTAATCATCAGCATTGGACTTGCACTGTAAGTAGTACCTCATCCACGATGATCATTAGGTCACTTGATCCTAGATGTTGTATTCAATTAGCAGTTTTGTCATCCGTTGACCTCTCATTTCTTATCGTTACTGTTGCCATTTCAGCCTTATTACTCTTGGACAGAGCAGCTTCGTAACCATCAGCGATATCTGGATTACATTTTCTGCCAAGTTGTTTTCATTTAGGTCCACACCTAAGAAAGATCACACTTCAAAGAAGACGCTGTCGCATAAGGGACTCAAGGAAAACATAATCTTACCTGCGACTGGTAAATAATTATTTACTTCACTCTGTTGTACTATTCATATGCGATTATCTAATTTGATGCTTACAGTTTGCACATATCTTTAAGTCTTCAGCTCGTTGTTTAAAGTAGAAGTTCAGGGCTAGAATTTCTGGAGAATTTACGGGAATCAATGTTCATTCTTACAAATCTATTTTGCGAGAATCAAGAGAATTGAGTCATATTCACGTTGTATTCCCACAAGATTATAAGTAATTATATGGGGATCAAAACGATAAAACAAATTAAATGTATCATTCTCAATTAACCAGTAAGGTATTTGAATATATTGATGCCTAACTCTCTTAGGTTCTCCCACCTCACATTATTTTTTAGCAAAATGAATGATTGCATCACACACAAGCAGCACTCAACAGCCAGTGGCAATATCTGCATGTGCAATCATCAATCGTTTGTGAATTTCAGGGATGAGTTTTCCAATTTTTGCTGGATTTCCAGTTTTTCCAGAGCCAAAATAAAAAATTTGGGGGTGGGTCAAACTGGTTGATTGAAGATCATTCCGAGTAAAGATATTTTATCCCAACTCAAGTAGTCTCAGATTGTATATTTTATTAAATGAATCTCAGAGAGATAATGTGTTTAACACAGAAAAATACCGTTTTAATTTTGTCAATATCATCGTAAACAGTAGTGACATCTGATAGGTGTGCAATAAATGTTTGTGGTATGTTATGGCCAGGGAATGGATTGATAAAATCTATGAAATATATTTGGTATAATTTGAGACTTCCCACTGTGAACACTCCTTTAATTAGGCATATGCTGGAGGAATGAATGTAGACTCTTCTGTAATTTCATGAGAATTTAAGATCTCTGGATTAACTAGATCTACGTGATTATTATCGTGTGAACACAATATTATCATTTTGTTATCCACAGTGAAGTCTGGTGTAAAAAGATCTAGTGTCTCCCAAGATGAATTTTATTCCCCAGTTATATCTGATTCTGAATCTAATGGCATCAAGACCACAGTGTTTTGCCTAATCAGACCTTTTAACCCAATTTGTGAGGTCACATAGTACACATGGATGCTGCATACTATCATAATTTATCTGGGGGACACAATAATACCCAATGCTGAAATAGTCAGTTCCATCAGGAGACAATATATCTTTATACTTTGGTTTGTAGGCATACAAATCACTAACTAAAACACAATTTAGGATGAATATTATCATAAATGCATACTTCTAGAAAGTTAACAGGTCATGTACATAAAAGATATTTATTAGCAAACCTGCATAAAGTGTATTAAGCTGAAGAAAAAAATGTATTATAACTAATTTGTACATGGCATACAGAATCAGACTATTTGACAGGGTTCGCACAGGTTCTTGAAAACCTGGAAAGTCCTGCAATTTGAAAATTTGGATTCCAGGCCTGAAAAGTCCTGCAATTTTTGTAGAGGTCCTTGAAAGTCCTGGAATTTGGACATATAGATCTATATTTTTAATCATAAGCATACAGGAATTTGGGCGTTACACTTCTTCCGAAATATGAGTGTATCTTTGCGCGTTAAAAGTTCGTGTATTCATTGAAAGGGTCCTTGAATTTGGCATTGGAAGGTCCTGGAAAGTCCTGGAATCTGAGATGTCAAAAAGTGTATGAACTCTGCTTGATCAAACAGGAGCATTTCATATACAGATGCCATATTTAATGGGTAATATTAATGCAGTATGTGACATTAATGCCAGACCGGGACCAGTGTTTCAAGGCTCAGTCTAGTATCATTGTCATAGTACTCGACCTGTCCATTTCAGAGCTACAGGCTAATTTTAGCTGCTAACTGACAAATAACCAAGCTCACCCTTTGTTTATTAACTTGTGACATATCAAACAACAAACACACAAATGACTTGCGATATCCGTCAAATCTTGGACACATGCCTTCCGGCTATGAATCAAATTGGCGTAACCTGGCAACGTCACAATCAACACTCACAGCTTCCCAACTGAACAGTGTAATGAGTGTTCTGGAATTTATTTGAATACTGTAGATCAGTTTAATTTGGCGAATATGAAATAATGGGGAAAATAGCGAGTGACATAATATTGCCAATCTTTCCTGTCGCTAAAATCTTATATTGTACAGAACTTCATATGATGCTCTGAAAGCACTACTTTGATAACACACTGAACATGTGCAATATTCTCATTTATTCAACAATCGGTTCACATTGCAATTTATAATAAAACAATCACTCATTTAAAACTCATTCGTCTCTGACATTGTCCCCGTCAGAAGCTCTCATAACAGCAATCAGTAATTCAGTTTTTTCCAGCCAAGTTTGAGAACATCAGTTTGTCAAGTAGCGAAATCAAATGCATGAAACAACCAGTCTAGTCTGTGCATAGAGGTTTGAGTCTAGAGATCTTAAGGCTGGGTTGAGTGTCTGCAATGTTGCGATTGGATGTCAAGGTGTCACTGATTTGATCACTATACCAGGCATTGATTTTGTGTGCGAGATTTGTTATAATTTATATTCGTTTGCTGAGAATAGAAATATAATATGAAAACATTGGTTTGGTTTGGTTTTGTTGTTCGGAGAGAATCCCCAGGCTGTCGCTTAATCAGCACAGCCTCTATGTTGGAGTGGTTGAGAAACCTCCTCCCCCACCACTCACAGGGGAGCAGTACGGAAAGATGGAGCCGAAATACCCTGAGGGTGGTCACTGCCAGAGTGTTTTACGTCCTCAGGGGGTTTTTAACGTCCCCCTTTATTTTAAATAATTAGAGGTTTAGCTAGCAGTCTTTTAAGGCTGGTCAGCCATTCGATTGTAGTAGGCGCAGAATTTATCCTGAAAGGTTTGACTTTCTTACGGGGTTCGAACCTGCGACCGTTGACACCAAGTGCCGGGTGCTTAACCACTAGGCCACCGGATCACATATGAAAACATTATATTTACACCTTTATATACATTATGATTTTTTTTTTCCCCCCACCTTTGTTGTCATTCAATCATGCAATAGTTTGTCAATTACTAGTTGAGATCTGCTTAGAAAGGAAGTACTCGTTACATAAAGGCCAATAATCTAATCTGCTTCAGATTTGGTTATGGCTGGTGAATAACAGTGTGCTTTGAAATATGGTTTTCCCTGAATGGCCTAGAAAAGAAAGCAAAATCAACTTTCCTGACAGACCAAAATTCATAATTTTTTGCTGTCACCAATATGTTCAAAATGATGAAATCGCCCATTTTTGCTGTCACCAAATTAAGCTGATCTACAGTATGCAGATTAGCCTTTAAAGCGAAGACAAAGGTGTTAGGCCTACACACTAGAAATAATTGGTCAGCGGGAATTTCAGCCTCTTTCTTTTCTATTTCAGTTATTGTCATGTTTTCCGAATATACCTCTTTGTTAAAAATGTGGAAATTTGTAAAAGGAGTGAAGGGGCCGAGCGTACATAATTAAAAGTTGACAAACCATCAACTACATCTCAGGCAGAATACAAAAAAAAGGAAACATCGCAATAAGTTTTCTATTTCATGGATCACTTTGAGCTGGCAGCCATGTGGATAATTAATTATGCGATAGATACCTGCTCAGTGAATGCATACAGTGAGTGGTGACGTCACAAACAATTTATGAATGAGTTTACTAAGAGACAAAGGATAGTACCGAACATTCATGATGATTTCATATAAGGTTATTGAATGCTGCCAGGAGACAAACCCCAGGTACGCACGAACGTGTACGCGCCATTTTATTGAACCCTTGTCAGTTACAATTATAATATTTTAAAGGTTTTTACATTTTTAAATCAATGTATTTCATACAAAGAAAACAATGTGTTGTAGCTATTGGATAAATCTGAAAAGGATATTGACAACCAAAGAATTGCTTTAATGCGTGTATTGGTGCATAATGTTTCATTTTCCTGGAGGTCTGAACTACGTAACTTTTGTGCTCACTCGGTCTAGTGTCAGCACAGCCGGTCTAACGTTAAAATATTTTACTACACCTGCAGGTCCAGTAAGGCTACAAACTAAATTAAAAATTATGGGTTGTAATAAATATTTAATCTTGGGTGGTGGGTCTCGGAAAACAGTTATGTTGTGTATGATGGGGGTTAAAAAAGTGCCTTCTGCCACCCCCATACAATTAGTTCTGGAATAATGTTTTTAGCTTATGTTGCTTTATATTCCAAAGTGTATTTTTGAATTAGTTCATTATATCTGAAGGTTGTTTCATCTTTGACTTGGCTTCATTACCTTTGGAGGTCGCTCGGCCCATTTAGCCTACCTTGTGCACAGAAGTGGCCGTAAAATATCAATCATCATCATCATCCAATTAGTTCATTATAATACTTTATGATATCATTTCTTGTTCAGGTGATGAGGCCATGTACCGACTTTTAGCCAACAAAGGAAAAGACCCTTACAGGTTAGCCATTATTAGCCATGTAAATCATGAACTTCAGTATATGGTAGGTGTGGTGTGACTAGTAAGTAGAATTAGTTGTATGTTGTATCAAGAGTTGCATGCCAGCAAGTAACAATTGTTGTACATCAGAAAATATCATTTAAAGACGACAAAGTATAGCTATATAATGCATTTCGCGCTGAGTGTTCCTTATATTTGGGAATCTGGCCAATGTTTATGGTATTTGGATGTGGTGTTATTTGTAAGATGACAAAATAGACATTTTGTAATTTGAATAAACAATCCATTTCTCGTCTCAGTTTAAATTACTCACCTGAACATGCTTTTTAGTAAATATATAATTATTTTGAAGTTAATGACTGAAAGAGTTCGGTGTGATAAAATGAGCCGTTTGAGTAGTCTTCGATTGTCCTTTGCATTAGTCCCGTGTGTAACTTGTAAGAGAAAGAATCAGCTCTGCCACAATCGCATTGTGAGTGGTTTAGAGAAATGGATGTGCATTTTGCTTCTGATACATCAGCAGCTTCCAATCATGATGAGTCTATTTTCATAATTTTGCTGAACATATAGGGCTGTTCATTGATGGTTCCGTAATGTGCCGGCCATAATTAAAACAGCAGTTCATGAAAAGGCTTCATAATTTTCACATTCATACATTTGACCTTGAACATTAATAATAAATGGCATGGCTTCACTTTCTATTAACAAAGAGAATCTTAAAGGTAAAGAAAGATTGTTTACATAAGATGTGGAGATCTAAAAAGTTGTGCATCTGTTATACTGCAAAAACTAATTTTAAATCTACTCTAAATTTACTTTGATGTGGCTTTCTTCTTTAAATATAAAAAAATGCTTTGATTGAGTGTCACAATTCATTACTCATCAAACAATCAAATGAATTAAATTTTGCAACTAGTCAGAGGACAACATATGAGTGAATGACTAGTATGGCTACGGTGAATAGTATTTGAGAAATAAATTGATATACCAGTTCATTGAAAACAAGATCGTCTAAAAATATCAGCACAATTTTAAATATGAAGAGAAAACTCATTCCCGTCTTTTGATGATTCATGGCTACAATTTCTGTGCTGTGTAATAGTTAATATTTACAGTAATACCGATATCAGTTGAATTATTTCAGATTCAAGTTTCTTTTTCATCCTCACTGACAAATTAATTGTTATCACTTCACTGGTTTCACTCATCTCACTAATTATATTCCCAGAGATCTGTGATCATTTATTGATTGGTAAGCTTTGATCTGCTTTATTTTCAGTATTCTTGGTGTCCGTTCTGATGCCAGTGATGAAGTCATCAAGAAGTATTATCGTAGACAGGCTGTACTTGTACATCCTGATAAGGTTTGTTGATAATGAGGTGTGACATGATGATAATGAGGTGTGACATGATGATAATGAGGTGTGACATGATGATAATGAGGTGTGACATGATGATAATAAGGTGTGACATAATGATAATGAGGTGTGACATGATGATAATAAGGTGCGACAGATGATAATAAGGTGTGACATGATGATAATGAGGTGTGACATGATGATAATAAGGTGTGACATGATGATAATGAGGTGTGACATGATGATAATAAGGTGCGACGCAATGATAATAAGGTGTGACATGATGATAATGAGGTGTGACATGATGATTATAAGGTGCGACGCAATGATAATAAGTGCGACGCAATAATAATAGTGACAAATTTCATTAACACTTATCTGTAAATGTACAATGATTAGGTGCATTCTTTCCATTATTTTAAGCATTATTTTAGCAATTATTTACAAAATCTTTTTTTGATTTAGCTCATTGATACTGTGGTCTTGAAAGAATGAAATAGTTCAGCTATTCCACTGTTTAACTGGTAATGCTGTTGGCCACAGATCTGGACCACCCGAGTTCGAATATCGGCACGGGCATGTCTGAAAGGTGTTTCATCTTTCACTTAGTCTCATTACCTTTGAAGGTCGCTCGGCCCATTTAGCCTATGTTGTGCCCAGAAGTTGCTGTAAAACAGCTAAAATAAACCCATTGTTTCAAATAAATGTATCAAAATAACAATAGAAATTAACATAACGAATTAGCTCGATCACATTTGTTCTTTGGGTATATTTGTAGCACTGACAATAAGAGGCTCTTCAACCTGATAGTTCTCATCAGAGGCTATTATTATGATGATTTAGTCATTGCAGTATTATCATTTGATGTCCACATTAACCCCAAATGCTTTATTTAGCTAGTTTCTGGTTTCCTGTGATTTCTTTTTAGATTACTAAATTAACAAAAAGTGTGGATTTCGATTGGACTAATGTATATGTGTTGCTGTGGTTCTGGCACAGTTCTAAAGCAGGGTGTGGGTTTGAATCCAGCCCCATGCCCGTGTTTGTCGGATTTGTTCCCCCGGGGAGTTTCCCTTGGCCATGTGATCCAGATGTGACCAGTGCCAATGTTAGAGGCTTCGAACAGTTGATTTAACTTTGGAGGTCGCTCGGCCTATTTAGTCTACCATTTGCATAAAAGTGGCCGTAAAACATCAATCATCATCATCGAACTATTGATTTTCCTTATTGTAGAAGTAGCTTACTTTTGTCAAAATGATAGTTTACATACTGTTACGATTGTTAAAACATTCGCTACATATGTACAATTTGCTGGTGGGGCACCATTTGCCTTGTATCGCTTGGTAAAAAACATCCAAGCTGAATTAGAATAGAATGAAAGCTGTTGAAAATTGTTTTTATTGTATTTCAGAACCAAATGCCTGGAGCAGAAGAAGCATTCAAAATACTAGGACATGCATTTGATTTAATCGGTGAACCAGTAAGTGATCACACAATTGTTGTAACATAAATCTCTTTCTCGTATGGCATTTTTTTATAATGAGTTCAGTGACATCTGTGACTAACAGTCTTTATAACCCGGTTGGCACTGACAAGTGTTAGTGTGCACTTATACCTCGATTGAAACGATCTTCTTTCTGATTCGCTGTTACCTGACCGTGTACATTATCACTGCGATGTTCTGCCTCCATTGCTTAACCTAATTGTTGAACCCTTCATTAATCTCAAGCTTGCAGTTACGCACTTGAATTGCACGTTTTCAGAATATGGTACATGTCACTCTTGAAGGGGGACTAAACAGGATTATTGTTGGATCGGGAACTCGAATGGAATCTTCAGTAATTTTATTGAGAATGTTAAATGCATGGATGATGATGAAGATTTGATGATTACTTGGCAGTATTCAACTGGATGGAGATTTGTTCTGTTATGTTATCAGGTTGCGGACAATAGACACTGTAGGTGGTCAAAGTATGAGTATCCCTTGGGATGGGAGGGTACAAGAAAAATTTCATGGATCTTATGGTGGTGGTATTAAGACTGGACAGACAATGGTGTGCTATCATCAGGCACATCACAGCATGGTAATAGCTTTGCTTGTAATTGTAAAAATGAGTGCTTTCAGGATCAGTCAGACATGATTCATCATGAATCATTAGTAGGCTGTAGTTCATGTTTCAGTTTGATGAGATCATCTCGATTCCATTAGTTTTTGTGTAGATATAACAAGAATAAAGCCACTTTTTGTATTATAAACTGCTATTGTTCATCCACCAAATATTAATACAGTTGTTGTATTATTTCACACTACAGGTTTTTTTAATAATAATTGCTTGATGAACAAATTATGTTAAAATAGATTTAAGCAGTTCCAGGAAAATTAGGTTTTAGGTACCAAATATTTATAAATTTACATAATCATGTGCGTATCAAAACAAAATGTTAGCTTTTAAAATGTTGAAATAGTCTTCTGATCAGTTAAAGACAGCACTTCCATGGTCTAGCGGTAGCTTGTTGGACCACAGATCACTACCACCTGTGTTCGAATCTCGGCGTGGGCATATCTGAAGGTTGTTTCGTCTTTGACTTCGCCTAATAATAATAATAATAATAAGCCCTTACTAGCAGGAGCCATTCAAAGGCGCTGTACAAATAATATGTAATATAATAATACCCCAAATAATATGTCTGTAAAAACCCTGTAATGATTTAAAAGATAATAATTATTTATCTGTGAAAGTGATATTGAACAGGTGTGTTTTTAGAAGAGATTAAAAAATTTCAAGAGACGACACATTTCTAATATTTCTACAAAGTGGTGGCTGCAACACTAAATGCGCAATCACCATATGACTTGAGCCAAGACACTGCCACCTGCAATAGTATCTGACTTTGGAGGACGCTCGGCCCATTTAGCCTACCTTGTGCACAAAAGTGGCCGTAAAACAGCAATCATCATCATCATCTGATCAGTTAAAGAGCTTACAAAATTGGTGAGATACAAGTTCTCTTAGACTGGATGTATAGGCTGTCTCAAACCTGGCTTCAGAGTTGTTTCAGACTGGTGTTCGGGTGATTGGTACAGAGTGTCTAGTTACCATGATCCATTGACCTGAATATTATCACTTTTTTTAACTTGAAAGGGTTTCATCACTGTCATAGGAATCTTCGGAACACATCAGCAGGAGCAATGGACTACTAATGTCAATTTCAGTGTTCTTTATAATTTCTTCTAGAGTGTGATTTTGTCAGATTTCAGTTCTGTTCTCATTCGCGAAAGCCATTGTTGGAGTACTGTTTCTTTTGTTGTCTTTCCAACTAGGCAAGTCCGTTTTTCTGGCATAAAATCGTACCAGTCAGCCCCAACTTACGACAAAGTGCTCTGCCTGTCATCACCGTAGTACACAATTGGTGAAAGAAATTGCAGTCGAATACTTTATTCAGCAGCAAACATTGAAAACCATTTTGTGGATGTTTGTAGTTCAGCAATGATCCAAGTGCTCTTTTCATTGGCTAGAGTTGCAGAATGCCTACCCTCTCTAGAGAGTTAAGCCCAAAACCTACAGAACATGTAGTTACCCAACAAACAGTTATGTGTGGATGTCTGCATATCCTGACAACAAAATCAAACAAATAAAAAACTGGTCAACATCACATTGTCTCACAGTGACACACATTATCAAAACACCCCCCAAATAATAGGCATAGAGATGTTTTTGACTTTTTCCGATTGCTGATCATATTCAATATGTTTGGTCTCTGTCATCCCATATATTTCTTTTAAACAAGCACCATCACTGTGTTGCATGACTGAGAGGTTTTGTATACTTTGGTCCCTATGGTGCCATGTCAGCAGTTTGGTCTTACTATATTCGGGTTCAGAAATGCATATGTAATGGATGGAGTACTTTCCAAGCATTTCTCAATCTGATCATGGCTTGAATTAACCCTGTGTATGGAAATCATGAATTGCGTGGTGAATATTGGACAGGCAGAAGTAATAATTATTCCCTGCCTACCCTACAGGGCACACGACTTCAAAACATCATGTTTATGCATGAAACTGTTTTTAGAGAAAGACCAGTTATTTTCAAGCTGCGAAATATTATTCTGTATTTAATTTTAGGAAAAACGTCGACAATTCGATACTCAGACATTGGAGTCTCAAGAAGAGGAAGAAGCTTTTGTAAGTTTTTGGCTGCTGATTTGTCCTTAAAATAATAAAGGAGGCTTTATGTTGTATTAGTTACTTATTAGCTGTAGATTTATCTCCACTCCGAATATGATTGCATATCAGGATATTAGCTATAAACTGGTATTTTCTTTATAAAATTCATTATTACAGAAGCCTGTTCAAAAGTTGTATTCATGAGCAAGTATCTTTTCTTTCAGTACCAGTTTGCAGATCTGCTAAATAAATTGCATGAAAAAATGCAAGAGGTTTGTTTGTTTGCATTGTGATTATTATCAAGTTTTTACTGATTAATTTTAATAAGTTAGTTATTGTCATATAAATATATTAAATGGCTTAATATGTCATATGAGTTGTGTATGAAGTGTATAATCTGTATGAATTCTTATTTTATAATTCACGTATCTCACTTTCTAGCATTGATCTGACTTCTAAAGAACAGATTTCACTTCACTCTTTCAGGCTGCCAACCTGATGCGCTGTGAGAACTGTGGTGGGAAACATCGACGTATTCCAACTGAACGTTTGCTAGACAGTGCACGCTTTTGTCAGAAATGTGGTTACAACCACTCAGTGCATGAGGTATGGCCATCAAAATTACACTTTTGTCTTGAATTAATCTCTGCCACTGAAGTTGATGCTTTTTTCTCACATTACATGTGTCTGTTCGATGTGTTACCACCCAGTAAAGGGTTAGGCTTAACCAACTCATTTCCCTAGTTAATAGCCCCTTGACCATATCCAAGTGTGACCAATATCAAGGTTATATAGAAGACTAACTAACTCTATTCTTTATTTTCCTTGATGTGGAGATTTTTAATTTTTTTTAAAACACGTATATTCAAGATTAAACTAAACAGTGTTAGATAGAGGTCACTCAGACTTAAAATGTGCAAAGCATCTTTTGTGTTTGAATAAGCAAGATGCACTTGCTATTCTTGCATTACAATCTTCCATTAATATAACACAGCAGAATTGGATGATGTAATAATAGTTTACAATTAAAAGGAAATGGTGTCATTTCAGGGGGATGTTTGGGCCGAGAGCCACATGCTTGGGTTTCGCTGGAATTATTATGCATGTATGGAAGGCAAAGTGTATGACATCACGGAGTGGGCATCGTGTCAGGTATGGCTGGTTAACACATTGTGTTTGTTATGTGTTATGTTTTGTGACGGATTAGCTTCTAGCCAGATGCTGTGTTTTTTTTGGTTTTTTTTCTTCAGTTGTTACAAAACCTCGTTGAAAATTGTCATTGGTGGTTTTCAGATCAAATATCGGTAATATGTAGTCGGTTGGTTTTTGAGGTATTGAACATGCCATTAGATAATTGAAATTTTATATGTCCACGTCTTAGCTGCCCATTTAACATGTGCTGTGCTAGTACTGGTGTTAACATATTACAAGTCCCATAACCGTGCATGCCAGTTTGGCACATGTAAGAGAAACTTGAAATTACGCCTTGTAATATTTTCTCGAAGCAAGTTTTTGGAGGAAATGCTCTCATTGTTATAATGTGAACAAAGACAATTATTGTGACCAGTGTGTGAATATTTTTCTTATTGTGCGAAATCTGAAATTGGTGTTTCTCCAGAAATCTAGTATTCGATCCGTCAAATGTGTGATGAAGGCGAGAGAAAATATTTTTATGCGTAGTGTTGAATGTTTTTGTCAGTCAGCTACTAACATGTTTGCGCTTTTTCAAATTGAAGTTGTTTAAATTATCGTTTCTCTGTGCACACTACAGGCAGACAGATTTCAGCACATCCAGGCCAATTCCCACCACATAGCTTACCGCATCGCAACTCAATCGAATACCAGTGCCAGTCGACACAGACGCACTAGGTCAAAGTAGGTGTACATAACAAAAATACTACGTTTAGCTGTGAAACATTTTTTTTAATAATTTTTATAATGCTTTAATTAGTAGCCCTAACTTGTTCCTATACTATTGTCGGGAATAGAATGTCGGTTTGAAATAAAGTCGAACGCGGTACTAGATATGATTACATGCCACCATTGTACAGTCATGTTATGACGATGTTCAAATGAAGTGGAAATAAATAATTCTAATTGTTTTGGATAAACTTGTTTCGGTTAATCATCCCCAAGTAGTCGCAAAAAATTTATGCATTTTTCTCAACTCCGTTCAGGTGACAACAACAAACAGCAAATGTCTCAGCTCTCTCTTTTTCAAAAGAAAACCCGCTCTTGATTTGAATAATATGGTTATTTTTTGTGTTGTGCGCCATTTCCTATTTGGTAATAGCAATAAATTTTGATTCTGACTTTACAGCGAAGATGAATTAGAAGACTTCCTCAATCAGTTGTTTCATCAGAGTTCGGAACCAAACAAGGCTGGTCCCGCTAGTGATGGTGCTAATTTTGGACAGTTTGGCACATCTCGACCAACATCGGGCACTTCTAACAAACCGACTAACACAGCATGGAGCAAGAAAGGTCGACGAAGGAAGAAGCGACATTAAACAGAGATATCACAGAAATGACTTGCCGTTACATTGATGACTTCTTTATATCTTTCTCAGCTTCTTTTCTTGTGACCGCATACGAGTCGGTATCATTTGGGTGATTCTGAATATGTTGAACCAATTTGAGCATTATCTCTTGGTGGTGATCCATTGCAATTTACTGTGACAGTTGCTGGAATTGTTGATGTTCCCAGTTACTGAACATTGCCTGACACTGATGTGATATACATGTTTGGGGAAGGGCTGGGGCCACATGACCTGAGCCATTTATCCAGAATCCAGTTGTTGTTCAGTGCACATTCTTATATTATGTGCTAGTCTTCATGTAATTGATTTACAATAAACTGTTATTCAGAATTTACCATTGTTTGAATGCTGCTGATCATGATAATATTCCTGAAAGTAATGCTTTTCTACCTTAAACTCACATGTTCTCAGTACAATGTGTGTCGTGGCTGATATGTATCTTTAATGCAAGCCCTTTCAGAGTTGACATGCAAAAGTTTATATGGAAATCTGGTAGTTATTCGTTTTGGGAATCTTTTTGATTTAATTGATGTGTTGTAATACGAAGAACCAGTATAATAATGATGTATCGTTTAAATTTTCGTTATCTTATTATAATGACTTGTTAGCCTAGCTGTTGCACTGATTTGTGTAAGTTGGGTTTGCATTTTGTTGTATCAGGCATGCTGAGACATATCAGTATTACATAACAAATATTTTTGGTGCGTGCGAGGGTGTGCCTGGTCAAAGCATACGGTGATGAAAATATATTTACATCATTTTAATTAATTAGCCAAATACTACGAAGTGATACATACTTATGTGTGTTGTGAGTATATTTATTTGGAGGGTTGTATTAATTCACCCCCCCCCCCTCCCGATTCAGTCATAAATGAAGGGATCAAAATGGACTGTATTCCAGTTGTTTTTTGTGATGAATTGTTTGATTATGACAGTTAGTTTATTATTATTTTACCTGATTTAAAAAAATCTAAGTTACTAGTTTATAACTGATGACTGTTTAACTCAGTTGTGTTAAGTTTATTTTTTGTGGGAGTAGTTCTGCTAATTAACCCAATACCTAAAGACTACTATATCGAATATGATCTGGATAAAAAATATTTGTTTTTAATTAGACCTTGTACACATTACCGCATTTTCCCTGTTAGGTCGATACAGTGCCGTGAATGTATCGATTAAAACAGTGAGTTCTCCGAGTCAGTTGTTTGTAGTATATAATTATTGATACATATCCATACTACTGAGAGATATGTTGAGGTTGATTGAGTACTTTGTGATATCACCGGAATGAAGTATTTTATGCAACCCGGATGTTGTGTGACTTGTTTGTTTTGGTTTGCTTCTTTTTTTTGCTTTTTCCCCATTTGCTTTCAAGTACAACCAGATTTAATGGGCGGACTTCAGGCATTAAGCACTACTTAGAACATTTACAATTGTGCTACACTAAACAAAAGTATGCCCCATCATTTGAGGAGAAACGCATCGCATCTGTATCATACAGTGTACAATGTACTACATGAGCAGCCTGTACCTTGCATAACTTGAGTATTATGAGGAGCTGTTCTGGTGATTGGGGTCCCTTCGATAGTGTATTGGTTAGAACATTGTGGTGCAGACCTCCAGGTCATGGCTTCGAATCTAACTCTGACCTTTGTTTTGAGAGATGTTTCTGTAGGGAGTGGCCTCTCATCCACGTGTCCCAGGCGTGACCAGCACCAAGGCCAAACAAACAAATCAATCAACTAGCGATTGTATATTTTGAAATCTTGCCTCTGGCTTCAGTTCTTTGAATTGTGGTGTCGTCGGTAATAGAAATCCTAGTCTTGTTCTGTCCAATTCAATTTGTGCACGAGATGGCGTGTTGAATTTATTCATACGAAAGGATTCTCGATGATACCGATGTATTTATCGATCGTCAATTTTTAAATGCTAACCTACTATTTAGGCATGTTGTTAGCAACTGCACAGTGTACAGCTTATGTCCACACTGAAAAGAAGGCCATATCTTATTGAACCGCTGAAGTGCCTTCTTTTCCGTGATGCCGTTTTCTCCAGAGGTCGAGGACTGAAAATACACTTTCAGGTAGTCCTGGATACGCCTCCCCCCCCTTTCTTTCACCAACAATTGAGACATGTTTCTTAAATGGAAATATAGAACTGTACGGCTTAAAACCAGCATTGTTAAATAATTAGCTACCGCTTCAGATCTGACCTGAAAATACAATGTAGGTCACTGAAACTGTTAATAAAATGTAATTGGATAATTATCTGATAATTATTTTGATTACCGGTAGCTAAGTAT
Source organism: Paralvinella palmiformis (assembly GCA_025642065.1). Taxonomy (NCBI): domain Eukaryota; kingdom Metazoa; phylum Annelida; class Polychaeta; order Terebellida; family Alvinellidae; genus Paralvinella; species Paralvinella palmiformis. Next base: position 84,708 of record JAODUP010001258.1, read on the forward strand.
ATATGGTGGCTTTTCATTTATCTCGTTTATGAATGGAACAGTTACGTACCAACAAACCATTCTTTTTTACAGTTATGTTTATAACTGCTGGGTGCTATATACAACAGTTTTTGGTTCCCTGTTTAAGGCGGTATGTATGGATTTCCATTCCTTTATTGTAGCTTTCTTGTGATAATCAGTATTGGCTTTATGTACTGTGAGGATGACAATTTCAGTTGAATTTTTAAGTGCTTTGTCCTAAAAAAAACTTGTTTAGTCAAGACTAGCCCACAAAAATTTCCTTTAAAGATGTGCCCACTGTTGGCATCAAGATTGTAGTGGTGCGTTACGTGTTTATGATGCTAAGAAGTATCTCTAATCCGTTCAGGTTTGATTGTATCACATCGAGTGAAACCATCTTCATGAGTGTGTCTTGGGTGTTATTTTTAATTAACGTTTCTGTCTGTTGATATCTGCACTCGTCATCGTCTGTTTATTTTAAAAAAAGAAATATTTTTGTAGAGCTTTCTGTGCTTAAATAAAGTGTTATTAATGGGACATGTTTATGATTGTTTTTTTACTCGAATTAGCTAATTGTGTTCTTTGTTGGATAAATTAATTGTTCACGAGAAAAACCAAATGATTGGATTGAAATGTATGTTATTACTGTTTAGGGTATTTGTGGGATACGGTATCGTTATCATCATCATCAGTGTTACAAAAGTGTAATGTACACGTTCCTTATAGAAGGCTAGTTCAAGATACGCTGTCTTAAAATTAGTTTCGATGTGCTATGTAAAAATACTGGGGGCAGTCTCCGAGGAAAGGCATCACTATTGAAGACTGTAAAGACCACTTGTATTTATAAAATGTGTTTTATATTAAAGTGAACTGCTTTTCATAATTTTTTTTAATCCTCTTATATTCTTATATGGACTCTTTAAATATACGAAGGTTTTTAAGCCAGAAAAAAACCCCTATCCAAGCCATGCCGTGCTAGATCTGGTTATGTCTAGATCGCTTAGTAACGAAGATCCTGATACAGTTACCAGTAGCTGGATTAATCCTTTTTGTAAACCAACCAGATCTTACTTGAAAACTATATCGACCCAAACATGAAGCATAATGAAAATAAAGTTGAATTATGTCTGTATAATACTGAATTTTATCATTCTGGTGTGTTTGCATTACCAGCTTCTGGTGTCCATTTATCGATCTTAAATTTAATATTTGTGCTTCCTGATTTAAAAGGGGCACCTCTGTGGTCTAGTTGATAGTGTGTTCGACCACAAATCACTACCACCCAAGTTTGAATCTCTGTTTGGACATATCTAAAGGGTGTTACATCTTTGACTTTCACTTCATTATCTTCGGATGTCGCTCGTCCCATTTAGCCATTTGCACAAAAGTGTCCGTAAAACATCAGTCACAATTTAAAACATCCATTTGTAATTCCTTAATAATCAACATAAAAATGCACCCAAAGAAATATCGACTTATTTTAGTTTTCTTAGATATATTTGATGAGTAATTTATAGTGACGATATGATTGTCTCTTCTGGATTAATTTGTTTGCGAGAGATTAACGTTGTGCCATATTGTATGATACGATTAGGTTAATCAAAACTGCATCTGCCATCGTTTGTTGATTAAAGCCGATCACTGCTGAAGAAGTTGAATTATTTTCCCAGTAGTTATACTGTCATTTGTAAATATAACTTCATTGTGCTTTATGAAACACTGACTGTCTTAGAACACTTACGTGTATTTTTATAAAGCACAGTTCAAAAGTCACTATCACTATAAATAAGTCTGTTACGCTAATAGCGGCGTGTTAAAACTGAATTAGAATATCGGAACTAATCTGGAGTGAGTGTGGTTCGTTAAGCCTTTGGCACGTGTATAGTAAAGTGCTTATTTCCACACAAAAAACAAACACTAAAACCTGGATATTTTTTAGTACATCGTTCTAACCATTACTTGCCCTCGATACTAACCGGAAGTGATGTAATAATAATACGGCATTTATGGTAGTAGTGCATATTCTAATCATTACCGATAGCTAGTTTAACAAAAAAATGGAATTATGAAAAATAGATAAACTCATTTAGATATATATACACACACAGTACAACGACTGTATTACAGTAACAATTGGGACCATAAAATTTGTTTCATTCAATGATTGTTACTGAAATTAAATCAGCATTCCCACGTGTCCTGGAAAACCTGAAAAATAACGAATTCATTTTCCAGGTCTTGGAAATCTCGTTGAATTGTGCAAAATCGGGAAATGTCCTGGAAAAAATATTGCCTCCGAAATAAATCTACGTAGACCATAGAATCGGCTGATGAAGGTGATTAATTATAATCACCTTCGTCAGCCTCTACAATTTGGATATAAACAATAATAAAAGAGTCGGTTTTCTGCTCCATAATAACTCGATCTTCCCATCACTTTGGACAATATTCAGTCAAAATATGACAATGGTCGGCCGGCCTATATAGTTCGTGAGGATTCCTTAAACAGTTTAAAAGTTCACATAATTTTCTTTATATAAGGGCAGCTAGAGACTTGTTCAGTGTCTCAGTAGTGGGTAAGTGTTCTGATCACTGCTCTTACCAGATCTGAGATTGGACTTGATTGATTGCACACTGATGTCCAGTAGTCTGCGTTGTATCAATAATTTTAATAAAAATGCTGATTTTCAGCACAATGTACAATTTTTCACGTTTAATTATATATAATTCATGAATTATTTCTGTGTCTGGTACATATGGCGATATACATTTAGACCAGTTTGGATTGAGACAATTTCAAGTTTACGTGTACTTGCATTTCCATGTGCAGTTAATAAAAGGTATATACATATCGCCAAATCCTGGGGGGGGGTAAAAATTGACGTACAATAACTGGTCAAGTTTGTAAAAAAGAGGGGGATGTTAAAATATATATATATATAAACTGGTTTGACATATTCGAGTCATGTGTAGGATATAAAGTTAGTTGGACGATATATTTTCTAGTGTCGACTTATTTTTCCAATTTTGATATCTCTGATTGGTGATTGTATCAGCCATGAAAATAAAATGGTTGTTTTTCCTCTACATTTCGACACGGGACCGGAAATTTAAACATCTTGTCATGATAAAGAACCTTTTCATCCATAAAAATGTTGATACACGGGCGCGCGCGCGCACACACACTGTAATATAGTTATTTTAAACAGAATCCGAAATATGGAGAATTTTATGACAACACACCATATTGGTGGTCACTTCAACCTAATTTGATTATAATATAATATGACTTCTTTTAGAACTATATAGCTTAAAACGTGTATCTTCATGGTAATTAAAAAAATGATATTATGTAATATTACTGTTATTTAGTGTTAATAATAACAAATTGAGAGAACACAGTTCTGTTTCCTTTCTTGTTCGGTTTTAATCCAATATATATTTATGTTGACCATAGCGGTGTTGTGTAAGCTCTGTGACATGCTGGATACAGATAACAATCTCTCAGTGGGTCAATACAGATTTGGCTTTAGTGTTCTAGTCCTTTGTTTGTTGTAACAGAGTCCCAATCTATGCTCGAGCAATTGAAATCACCCGTTATCAGTAGGTGGCTTGGTCTGGCTGCATTAATGTACTTGATCAATTTACATAATTCAGCGTCATTCGTCTTCGTCGAGGAGGGACTGCGATAAACACAATCTAGTTGCAGTGTGTCATTTTCACAGGCTTTCACGGAAGTCAAATTCTGGCATAAATTCAGTGACGCGATCGCATAATATTGATAATACACAAATGATTATAGAGCCCTCACAGCGGACTCCTGTTCAATGGTTATATAAGTTTCATATTCCGTCTTATTTCATCCGTTGTGATGTGGTGGGAGTTTTTGTGTATTTCGGTTTCGCTTCTGTTATCATAACTATATCTACTTTTAATTCTTCCACCACAAGTTGTAATTTTGGGAGTTGGTTGGTTAGGGTATCTGTATGTGTGTATAATATCTTGATTGCTTTCAATTTATTATTTCGGGAATTATCTTGTAGTTGCTACATCCGCCAGGACGCAGATCGTCAATTCTTTGTTTCAAAGGAAAAGGAGACGGAACGAGGAGACATTTATTTAAAATGGCCGCAATTCAGCGAAATTCGTTTCGCCCGCACTTTCCCCGCGACGCCCTTCCCGGGAGCAGGGAGCCGTTCGGGTGCCGCTGATTGAAAATTTCCGCAATATATCTCGCTCCGTTGTTAATGGCGACGCTGTACTCTGGTCCTGGGAAGATATTACTTTTCTGGTGAAGTATCACATGTCGTATTTCCGGATCAGTCTCGTCCCGGGAGTGAAGAAGCGCCGCCCAATCCAGGCGCTGCGTAAATACTTGTGCGGAAGGGGCTGTCTGTGTGAGTGTACGCTGCGTGAACACACACACACACACACACAGAGAGAGAGAGAGAGAGAGAGAGACTGAGGAATTTTCGACGAAGGGCGGTGGGGTTTGTAGGGAAAACGGGTTCATCGAAATGGCAGCCGTATTCATAGATTTTGCCCTTTCTTCCACGGAGCGGGCAAATCGTATTACGCTTGAATGGCCGAGGCGGTAGCGTGCTGACGCGGCGAACTAATCAGCGCCGAGTTCGGGGATCAGCGGCCCGGACGGACTCGGTAGATGTAGACCGTAGACAGGAAGACTCGTAGACTAAATCAACAACTGGCAAAGTAACAACAACTATAATTATTACTAGTGTGCAGCAATAATTCACAACAGCCTAAGATATTATACCGCCATTATTACCTTAGACTTTTAGCGGATGTTTCATATATCGCGTCAACAAAACTTCTTTGGGGGGGGGTCCTAAACATTTAGAACAGCAATTATTTGTTATATATTTGTCA